>JASKUP010000309.1:0-12500 GCA_030448955.1 Trichopoda pennipes
AATCCCATATGAGTTGAGGTTGTATAATTATAAAAGTTAATTTTTATTTTAACTAAAATATATATCATAACTACCAATTCATAAATAAAATCTTTTTTTTTTCTGTTCTGCTACACAAGGGGCCGCCACTTTACCAAAAAAATGCCACCTTATAGTGTTATATAAATTTGCATTTGTGCAAATGTTAATGTGTATTTTGTGCCCAAACCCATAAAAAGCACACACATTCATTTATCCATAGAGCGGAATGGATATTTTTATTCTTTTTATTTCTTAAATGAGACAATTCTAGATTCATAAATTATTTTATGCTAGACCTTCCTCAACAAAATAAAAGAATTTATTTTGATTTTATTTAATGAGAGGTATTTTAATATCTTTATATATTAGTATTATGAATTAATTCTATCCAATAATACAATATGTGCTTTAAAAAAATTATAAAAAAAAAAAAATCTCTACATAATAAATTATTATAGAGATTTTAATATATTATAATTAAAAGCAACTTGTTAAGCATAGTCTTACAACCCTCAACCATATGTAGTCCAAGCAGCACTCTAATTATAAATTAAAGTACATTACAGCATGGACTGCGATATGCGTTCAAAATATCGATGTTCATGTGTCCTGCAGTTCACACGATGACGCACAGTTTGCTGCGTTCTTCATCGATCCATGAGCCAAGTGATCCACCGCTTAGAGTGATAATTTTATTTTATTTTAAATAAGCAATTCACAAATATATTTATTGAAAGAAATCAAAAATACACCAAAAAATTAATTGGCATATATCAATTCCTTCAATAATATTCAATACTTTATAAACATAAAATTTATGTTGCGAATGTCTTAGTTCCAAAAGAACATAATATTAACTTATATAAATATATAAGTACAACTATAATTTTATGTTTTATTCATTCAACGTCACTAAATACAATGACGATCCATTTGTTACCTCTTTTTAGCACACTTTTACCACTTATCCCATTTATTTTTAGATATTTCACATTTCATTTTCACTTATGTTTATCTCATTTTATTGTTAGACATTTCATTGTTAGACATTTCATTATTAGACATCATTAGATATTTCATTTTTAGACATCCATGTAAACATCGTCGTCACTAATAAGAATGACGTTCATTTGTTACCTTTTTTATCGCTTTTACCCGCTATTTTTTGATACATCAATTTTAGATATTTTTCTCATTTATATATGATTTTTGGCTTATATATGATTTTTGTGACAAGCACTTATAATTTTAATTATAATACTAAAATTCATTAATATTATAATTTTGTTTAACGGTAAGGAACACATTAATGATCCTTCCGCAGGTTCACCTACGGAAACCTTGTTACGACTTTTACTTCCTCTAAATAATCAAGTTCGGTCAACTTTTGCGAAACATCTGTAACACACGAGGCGTTACAGTGATCACGTCCGAAGACCTCACTAAATAATTCAATCGGTAGTAGCGACGGGCGGTGTGCACAAAGGGCAGGGACTTAATCAATGCGAGTTAATGACTCGCACTTACTAGGAATTCCAAGTTCATGTGAACAGTTTCAGTTCACAATCCCAAGCATGAAAGTGGTTCAGCGGTTTACCCGGACCTCTCGGTCTAGGAAATACACGTTGATACTTTCATTGTAGCGCGCGTGCAGCCCAGGACATCTAAGGGCATCACAGACCTGTTATTGCTCAATCTCATTATTGCTAGACGCAATTTGTCCATTTAAGAAGCTAGTGTCCTTTATAATGGGACAAACCAACAGGTACGGCTCCACTCTTGTAGACATCATCAAACACTTACACATTTTACTATGCTCATGAATGAAGGTTACAAAAAGCTTCAAACACCATAATCCTGAAAGCATCTATTTAATATATTTGAGTCTCGTTCGTTATCGGAATTAACCAGACAAATCACTCCACGAACTAAGAACGGCCATGCACCACCACCCATAGATTCGAGAAAGAGCTATCAATCTGTCTTACACACTTATGTTCGGACCTGGTAAGTTTTCCCGTGTTGAGTCAAATTAAGCCGCAGGCTCCACTCCTGGTGGTGCCCTTCCGTCAATTCCTTTAAGTTTCAGCTTTGCAACCATACTTCCCCCGGAGCCCAAAAGCTTTGGTTTCCCGGGAAGCGACTGAGAGAGCCATGATAGTAGCTACACCCAATTGCTAGCTGGCATCGTTTATGGTTAGAACTAGGGCGGTATCTGATCGCCTTCGAACCTCTAACTTTCGTTCTTGATTAATGAAAACATCTTTGGCAAATGCTTTCGCTTAAGTTAGTCTTACGACGGTCCAAGAATTTCACCTCTCGCGTCGTAATACTAATGCCCCCAAACTGCTTCTATTAATCATTACCTCTTGATCTAAAAACCAATGAAAGTAGAACAGGGGTCTTATTTCATTATTCCATGCACAAAATATTCAGGCATTTGGAGCCTGCTTTAAGCACTCTAATTTGTTCAAAGTAATTGTACCGGCCCACAACAACACTCGATGAAGAGCACTGAAGCAGGTTTAAATAGGAGGAATATGTGAAAAATACGAGTATTTAACACACATAAGAACTCCACCGGTAATACGCTTACATACATAAGGTACAGTACAAACTACAATTATAGTTGTACTACCCGCATGAAGCACAATTTCAACTACGAACGTTTTAACCGCAACAACTTTAATATACGCTATTGGAGCTGGAGTTACCGCGGCTGCTGGCACCAGACTTGCCCTCCAATAGGTCCTTGTTAAAGGATTTAAAGTGTACTCATTCCAATTACAGGGCCTCTAATATGAGTCCTGTATTGTTATTTTTCGTCACTACCTCCCCGAGCTGGGAGTGGGTAATTTACGCGCCTGCTGCCTTCCTTAGATGTGGTAGCCGTTTCTCAGGCTCCCTCTCCGGAATCGAACCCTGATTCCCCGTTACCCGTAGCAACCATGGTAGTCCTAGATACTACCATCAAAAGTTGATAGGGCAGACATTTGAAAGATCTGTCGCCGGTACGAGACCATGCGATCTGCAAGTTATCTAGAGTTCAACCATAATAACGATCTTGCGATCGCTTGGTTTTAGCCTAATAAAAGCACACGTCCCAAAGGTCCGTGTTTATAATGCATGTATTAGCTCTAGAATTACCACAGTTATCCAAGTAACTGCTAACGATCTAAGGAACCATAACTGATATAATGAGCCTTTTGCGGTTTCACTATTAATTCGTGTGTACTTAGACATGCATGGCTTAATCTTTGAGACAAGCATATAACTACTGGCAGGATCAACCAGAATAATGTTTTCTTTATATTTTCAATTAAACGAAAAATCAGCATATTTATGTGCGTCATTTTCGTCATTTTCATATAGTTAATAAAATTTTTCATTTTATAACATCTACTTATTTATCATTGCATACATATTGTATTTTCCAATACATATGATTTTATTTTGATATGTAATTAAGAATTACATATATACTCTTATATAAAAAAAGAATTTTTATATTTTCAAAAAATGCCACAAAAACAAATTCATCAATGTTGTATATAAATTACAACATAATTTATAAAGTTTAAATTAAAGCTAAAGACAAATTTAGCTTTATTACTTTATTGAATTTCCTTCAGAGTTAAGGATTATTTGCTACGACCACCAACACCATATTTTTTGTTCTTCTTTATATGTATTTTACTCTATTTGCATTTTTGCCTTTTTGTACTTTTGCCTTCTTGTACTTTTGTACTTTGCCGCCTTCTTGTAACTTTTGTACTTTTGCGTGCTATTCTCGTTTGTCTATCTACTTATTTATTTAAAACGCCACTGGCCTAATAGACAAGCACTGTGTATTGTATATACTGAATAATACTCCAACCGTCAAAAATCCATACAATACATTCTTAATTGAACCGGTTGCCCACACGCGGTATAATGTTTTTTCATTTTATTTTTTATATGGGTTTTACCCAAGGGTTGGATAATATTTTTAACTCTTCCAGAAAACAATAAAAATAATAAAACGTAAATCCATCTTTGCTTCAATTAATTTAAAGCACGATGGATAATGAGGATATAATATAAATAATATATATTATTATATAAAATAATATATTGGTGGTGTAACGGATTCTTTGCTTACCCAAAAAAATACAAATTAGGCCGACAAAGAATCCATTTAAAAAAAACCATCCGTTTAAAAAATACATTTATTGATTTCATACTTCCATTTTTAGTGTGGTTTAACAAAAATTCTCGATCTACCCATTTATAAAAAAAAAAAAATTACAAATTAGGCGGACGATGAGAACCCCAAAACCAATCACCCAACGAAAGAGAATCTTAATTGCAAACTTTTTGTTTTACTCTTCATATTATATTATAATTTTTAATAATTTCTGTTTTAGCGATATACGCTAAAAAAAAAAATTCATTTTCCATTAATGCTGTGGTGTTTAATAGCAAAATCTCAGTTTACCCATTTATAAAAATTAATAATTACAAATTAGGCCGACGTGAGCTCACACAAAACTATCCACTAAACAAATATAAGTATCAATTTTAATCAAATAATACAATATGTAAAACAAAATTGTGAGGTAAATTGCTTAACAATACACAATTTAAGCATAATACCTATAGATGTTTTCAAGCAACTTATCCGCCAATTTTGTTTTTTTTTTTTTTAAACAAACTTCTAGGGTAAAGTGATGTAGCGCAAATACTTTAATAACTATACTTATAGATGTTTTCAAGCAACTGATCCGCCAATTTCGTAAAATTATCTACTTTAAACATTATGTTTTTACTAAAACGGATGTATTGTGAAATAAATAATTATATTTTACATATTAAACACATATTTCTTCTTTATTACTTTTTTTTATTGTGGATTTTTTTCACTTTATTTCATTTAATTGTTTTCATATATAAGTTATAAAAGTTATATAACGTGTAATTTATTTTATTAGTTTATAAAACACTTTATATTAACATATTTTAATAACATTTACAAGTTCATAAAATCCAAATTTTAACTATACGACTTTGATTATATAAAAATTTAGTTTTAAAATATATTAAAAACATAACTATCAGTTTATAAAATACAGATTTTAGTCATAGTTTATATATTTTATTATAATTTAACTTGCAAGTTTATGAACTACAACTTAAGTTGATCAATACAAATTCCTGTAAATTTTTATTTATTAAATTATAAATTTATTTATATATTTCAAGTAATAACTTATGTTATATTAATAAGTTATATTATAACTTTCACGTTATAAGTTATCGTTTTATTTATATATGTTTTTAATAATAAACTTAAGTTTAATAGTAACTTATTTACTATTTGATTATTGTTTCAACTTATGTTTGAACTTTTAGTTAATATATTTTATTATAATTTAACTTGCAAGTTTATGAACTACAACTTAAGTTGATTAGTGTTTCAACTTATGTTTGAACTTATAGTTTATATATTTTATTATAATTTAACTTGCAAGTTTATGAACTACAACTTAAGTTGATCAATATAAATTTCTGTAAATTTTTATTTATTAAATTATAAATTTATTTATATATTTCAAGTAATAACTTATGTTATATTAATAAGTTATATTATAACTTTCACGTTATAAGTTATCGTTTTATTTATATATGTTTTTAATAATAAACTTAAGTTTAATAGTAACTTATTTACTATTTGATTATTGTTTCAACTTATGTTTGAACTTTTAGTTAATATATTTTATTATAATTCAACTTGCAAGTTAATGAACTACAACTTAAGTTGATTAGTGTTTCAACTTATGTTTGAACTTATAGTTTATATATTTTATTATAATTTAACTTGCAAGTTTATGAACTACAACTTAAGTTGATCAATATAAATTTCTGTAAATTTTTATTTATTAAATTATAAATTTATTTATATATTTCAAGTAATAACTTATGTTATATTAATAAGTTATATTATAACTTTCACGTTATAAGTTATCGTTTTATTTATATATGTTTTTAATAATAAACTTAAGTTTAATAGTAACTTATTTACTATTTGATTATTGTTTCAACTTATGTTTGAACTTTTAGTTAATATATTTTATTATAATTTAACTTGCAAGTTTATGAACTACAACTTAAGTTGATTAGTGTTTCAACTTATGTTTGAACTTATAGTTAATAAAATCCATATTTTAACTATACGACTTTGATTATATAAAAATTTAGTTTTAAAATATATTAAAAACATAACTATCAGTTTATAAAATACAGATTTTAGTCATAGTTTATATATTTTATTATAATTTATCTTGCAAGTTTTAAGTTATTATTTTTTTATTTATATATTTCAAGTAATAACTTATGTTATATTAATAAGTTATATTATAACTTTCACGTTATAAGTTATCGTTTTATTTATATATGTTTTTAATAATAACTTAAGTTTAATAGTAACTAATTTACTATTTGATTATTGTTTCAACTTATGTTTGAACTTTTAGTTAATATATTTTATTATAATTCAACTTGCAAGTTAATGAACTACAACTTAAGTTGATTAGTGTTTCAACTTATGTTTGAACTTATAGTTTATATATTTTATTATAATTTAACTTGCAAGTTTATGAACTACAACTTAAGTTGATCAATATAAATTTCTGTAAATTTTTATTTATTAAATTATTAATTTTTTTATATATTACAAGTAATAACTTATGTTATATTAATAAGTTATATTATAACTTTCACGTTATAAGTTATCGTTTTATTTATATATGTTTTTAATAATAAACTTAAGTTTAATAGTAACTTATTTACTATTTGATTATTGTTTCAACTTATGTTTGAACTTTTAGTTTATATATTTTATTATAATTTAACTTGCAAGTTTATGAACTACAACTTAAGTTGATTAGTGTTTCAACTTATGTTTGAACTTATAGTTAATAAAATCCATATTTTAACTATACGACTTTGATTATATAAAAATTTAGTTTTAAAATATATTAAAAACATAACTATCAGTTTATAAAATACAGATTTTAGTCATAGTTTATATATTTTATTATAATTTATCTTGCAAGTTTTAAGTTATTATTTTTTTATTTATATATTTCAAGTAATAACTTATGTTATATTAATAAGTTATATTATAACTTTCACGTTATAAGTTATCGTTTTATTTATATATGTTTTTAATAATAACTTAAATTTAATAGTAACTAATTTACTATTTGATTATTGTTTCAACTTATGTTTGAACTTTTAGTTAATATATTTTATTATAATTCAACTTGCAAGTTAATGAACTACAACTTAAGTTGATTAGTGTTTCAACTTATGTTTGAACTTATAGTTTATATATTTTATTATAATTTAACTTGCAAGTTTATGAACTACAACTTAAGTTGATCAATATAAATTTCTGTAAATTTTTATTTATTAAATTATTAATTTTTTTATATATTTCAAGTAATAACTTATGTTATATTAATAAGTTATATTATAACTTTCACGTTATAAGTTATCATTTTAATTATATATGTTTTTAATAATAACTTAAGTTTCATACTATTACTATACTATTTTATTAGTATTTTAAATTATATTTGAACTTATATAGTTTATATAATTTAAGTGTTATTATTATAAACACTTATAACTTGTGTAAGTTTTAAGTTATTATTTTATTTATATATTTAAAATAATAAACTTAAGTTATATTGTTATATAGTTAATATGTTTTAATATAATTTAAGTGTTATTATAATAAACACTTATAGCTTCTAAGTAATATAACGTAAAGTTATATTAATAAACATACACAATATTTATATAATATAGAATTCAATATTAAATTCTATATTATATGGATATACGAGATGTATATATATATATATATATATATATATATATATATATATATATTATAATAATTAATTGAGTATATTATGTATGTATATTATACAATACATAGTTAATCGAATCATCAAGCTAAGGATGAGCTTCAGTGGATCGCAGTATGGCAGCTGCTCTACCACTTACAACACCTTGCCCGCTACAAAAGTCGTTTACAATTGATTCTAGGCATTGTCATTGTATTAAATAATGTTTTTATAAGCAACTAGCGCGGCGTACAGGTGATAATATCCTCCCATACTTGCTATGTCACAAATAACATTGGCATCACAAATCCATTGTCGTTTATCAAAGATAAACTTTAAATGGTTTAAGAGCCATACAATGCAATTGCCCCATTTTTATTATTGCAGTCCAGCTTGGATACGACCTTAGAGGCGTTCAGGCATAATCCAACGGACGTAGCGTCATACCACTGTTCTCTCGAACAAGTATTGTGCCATAGGTCCGTACCTGCGGTTCCTCTCGTACTACGCAGGAATGCTGTCGCAATAACATATTGTCATTAGTAGGGTAAAACTAACCTGTCTCACGACGGTCTAAACCCAGCTCACGTTCCCTTGCATGGGTGAACAATCCAACGCTTGGTGAATTTTGCTTCACAATGATAGGAAGAGCTCACACAAAACTATCCACTAAACAAATATAAGTATCAATTTTAATCAAATAATACAATATGTAAAACAAAATTGTGAGGTAAATTGCTTAACAATACACAATTTAAGCATAATACCTATAGATGTTTTCAAGCAACTTATCCGCCAATTTTGTTTTTTTTTTTTTTAAACAAACTTCTAGGGTAAAGTGATGTAGCGCAAATACTTTAATAACTATACTTATAGATGTTTTCAAGCAACTGATCCGCCAATTTCGTAAAATTATCTACTTTAAACATTATGTTTTTACTAAAACGGATGTATTGTGAAATAAATAATTATATTTTACATATTAAACACATATTTCTTCTTTATTACTTTTTTTTATTGTGGATTTTTTTCACTTTATTTCATTTAATTGTTTTCATATATAAGTTATAAAAGTTATATAACGTGTAATTTATTTTATTAGTTTATAAAACACTTTATATTAACATATTTTAATAACATTTACAAGTTCATAAAATCCAAATTTTAACTATACGACTTTGATTATATAAAAATTTAGTTTTAAAATATATTAAAAACATAACTATCAGTTTATAAAATACAGATTTTAGTCATAGTTTATATATTTTATTATAATTTAACTTGCAAGTTTATGAACTACAACTTAAGTTGATCAATACAAATTCCTGTAAATTTTTATTTATTAAATTATAAATTTATTTATATATTTCAAGTAATAACTTATGTTATATTAATAAGTTATATTATAACTTTCACGTTATAAGTTATCGTTTTATTTATATATGTTTTTAATAATAACTTAAGTTTAATAGTAACTAATTTACTATTTGATTATTGTTTCAACTTATGTTTGAACTTTTAGTTAATATATTTTATTATAATTCAACTTGCAAGTTAATGAACTACAACTTAAGTTGATTAGTGTTTCAACTTATGTTTGAACTTATAGTTTATATATTTTATTATAATTTAACTTGCAAGTTTATGAACTACAACTTAAGTTGATCAATATAAATTTCTGTAAATTTTTATTTATTAAATTATTAATTTTTTTATATATTTCAAGTAATAACTTATGTTATATTAATAAGTTATATTATAACTTTCACGTTACAAGTTATCGTTTTATTTATATATTTTTTTAATAATAACTTAAGTTTAATAGTAACTTATTTACTATTTGATTATTGTTTCAACTTATGTTTGAACTTTTAGTTTATATATTTTATTATAATTTAACTTGCAAGTTTATGAACTACAACTTAAGTTGATTAGTGTTTCAACTTATGTTTGAACTTATAGTTAATAAAATCCATATTTTAACTATACGACTTTGATTATATAAAAATTTAGTTTTAAAATATATTAAAAACATAACTATCAGTTTATAAAATACAGATTTTAGTCATAGTTTATATATTTTATTATAATTTATCTTGCAAGTTTTAAGTTATTATTTTTTTATTTATATATTTCAAGTAATAACTTATGTTATATTAATAAGTTATATTATAACTTTCACGTTATAAGTTATCGTTTTATTTATATATGTTTTTAATAATAACTTAAATTTAATAGTAACTAATTTACTATTTGATTATTGTTTCAACTTATGTTTGAACTTTTAGTTAATATATTTTATTATAATTCAACTTGCAAGTTAATGAACTACAACTTAAGTTGATTAGTGTTTCAACTTATGTTTGAACTTATAGTTTATATATTTTATTATAATTTAACTTGCAAGTTTATGAACTACAACTTAAGTTGATCAATACAAATTCCTGTAAATTTTTATTTATTAAATTATAAATTTATTTATATATTTCAAGTAATAACTTATGTTATATTAATAAGTTATATTATAACTTTCACGTTATAAGTTATCGTTTTATTTATATATGTTTTTAATAATAAACTTAAGTTTAATAGTAACTTATTTACTATTTGATTATTGTTTCAACTTATGTTTGAACTTTTAGTTAATATATTTTATTATAATTTAACTTGCAAGTTTATGAACTACAACTTAAGTTGATTAGTGTTTCAACTTATGTTTGAACTTATAGTTTATATATTTTATTATAATTTAACTTGCAAGTTTATGAACTACAACTTAAGTTGATCAATATAAATTTCTGTAAATTTTTATTTATTAAATTATAAATTTATTTATATATTTCAAGTAATAACTTATGTTATATTAATAAGTTATATTATAACTTTCACGTTATAAGTTATCGTTTTATTTATATATGTTTTTAATAATAAACTTAAGTTTAATAGTAACTTATTTACTATTTGATTATTGTTTCAACTTATGTTTGAACTTTTAGTTAATATATTTTATTATAATTCAACTTGCAAGTTAATGAACTACAACTTAAGTTGATTAGTGTTTCAACTTATGTTTGAACTTATAGTTTATATATTTTATTATAATTTAACTTGCAAGTTTATGAACTACAACTTAAGTTGATCAATATAAATTTCTGTAAATTTTTATTTATTAAATTATAAATTTATTTATATATTTCAAGTAATAACTTATGTTATATTAATAAGTTATATTATAACTTTCACGTTATAAGTTATCGTTTTATTTATATATGTTTTTAATAATAAACTTAAGTTTAATAGTAACTTATTTACTATTTGATTATTGTTTCAACTTATGTTTGAACTTTTAGTTAATATATTTTATTATAATTTAACTTGCAAGTTTATGAACTACAACTTAAGTTGATTAGTGTTTCAACTTATGTTTGAACTTATAGTTAATAAAATCCATATTTTAACTATACGACTTTGATTATATAAAAATTTAGTTTTAAAATATATTAAAAACATAACTATCAGTTTATAAAATACAGATTTTAGTCATAGTTTATATATTTTATTATAATTTATCTTGCAAGTTTTAAGTTATTATTTTTTTATTTATATATTTCAAGTAATAACTTATGTTATATTAATAAGTTATATTATAACTTTCACGTTATAAGTTATCGTTTTATTTATATATGTTTTTAATAATAACTTAAGTTTAATAGTAACTAATTTACTATTTGATTATTGTTTCAACTTATGTTTGAACTTTTAGTTAATATATTTTATTATAATTCAACTTGCAAGTTAATGAACTACAACTTAAGTTGATTAGTGTTTCAACTTATGTTTGAACTTATAGTTTATATATTTTATTATAATTTAACTTGCAAGTTTATGAACTACAACTTAAGTTGATCAATATAAATTTCTGTAAATTTTTATTTATTAAATTATTAATTTTTTTATATATTACAAGTAATAACTTATGTTATATTAATAAGTTATATTATAACTTTCACGTTATAAGTTATCGTTTTATTTATATATGTTTTTAATAATAAACTTAAGTTTAATAGTAACTTATTTACTATTTGATTATTGTTTCAACTTATGTTTGAACTTTTAGTTTATATATTTTATTATAATTTAACTTGCAAGTTTATGAACTACAACTTAAGTTGATTAGTGTTTCAACTTATGTTTGAACTTATAGTTAATAAAATCCATATTTTAACTATACGACTTTGATTATATAAAAATTTAGTTTTAAAATATATTAAAAACATAACTATCAGTTTATAAAATACAGATTTTAGTCATAGTTTATATATTTTATTATAATTTATCTTGCAAGTTTTAAGTTATTATTTTTTTATTTATATATTTCAAGTAATAACTTATGTTATATTAATAAGTTATATTATAACTTTCACGTTATAAGTTATCGTTTTATTTATATATGTTTTTAATAATAACTTAAGTTTAATAGTAACTAATTTACTATTTGATTATTGTTTCAACTTATGTTTGAACTTTTAGTTAATATATTTTATTATAATTCAACTTGCAAGTTAATGAACTACAACTTAAGTT
>JASKUP010000309.1:22500-25000 GCA_030448955.1 Trichopoda pennipes
TACACAATTTAAGCATAATACCTATAGATGTTTTCAAGCAACTTATCCGCCAATTTTGTTTTTTTTTTTTTTTAAACAAACTTCTAGGGTAAAGTGATGTAGCGCAAATACTTTAATAACTATACTTATAGATGTTTTCAAGCAACTGATCCGCCAATTTCGTAAAATTATCTACTTTAAACATTATGTTTTTACTAAAACGGATGTATTGTGAAATAAATAATTATATTTTACATATTAAACACATATTTCTTCTTTATTACTTTTTTTTTATTGTGGATTTTTTTCACTTTATTTCATTTAATTGTTTTCATATATAAGTTATAAAAGTTATATAACGTGTAATTTATTTTATTAGTTTATAAAACACTTTATATTAACATATTTTAATAATATTTACAAGTTCATAAAATCCAAATTTTAACTATACGACTTTGATTATATAAAAATTTAGTTTTAAAATATATTAAAAACATAACTATCAGTTTATAAAATACAGATTTTAGTCATAGTTTATATATTTTATTATAATTTAACTTGCAAGTTTATGAACTACAACTTAAGTTGATCAATACAAATTCCTGTAAATTTTTATTTATTAAATTATAAATTTATTTATATATTTCAAGTAATAACTTATGTTATATTAATAAGTTATATTATAACTTTCACGTTATAAGTTATCGTTTTATTTATATATGTTTTTAATAATAAACTTAAGTTTAATAGTAACTTATTTACTATTTGATTATTGTTTCAACTTATGTTTGAACTTTTAGTTAATATATTTTATTATAATTTAACTTGCAAGTTTATGAACTACAACTTAAGTTGATTAGTGTTTCAACTTATGTTTGAACTTATAGTTAATAAAATCCATATTTTAACTATACGACTTTGATTATATAAAAATTTAGTTTTAAAATATATTAAAAACATAACTATCAGTTTATAAAATACAGATTTTAGTCATAGTTTATATATTTTATTATAATTTATCTTGCAAGTTTTAAGTTATTATTTTTTTATTTATATATTTCAAGTAATAACTTATGTTATATTAATAAGTTATATTATAACTTTCACGTTATAAGTTATCGTTTTATTTATATATGTTTTTAATAATAACTTAAGTTTAATAGTAACTAATTTACTATTTGATTATTGTTTCAACTTATGTTTGAACTTTTAGTTAATATATTTTATTATAATTCAACTTGCAAGTTAATGAACTACAACTTAAGTTGATTAGTGTTTCAACTTATGTTTGAACTTATAGTTTATATATTTTATTATAATTTAACTTGCAAGTTTATGAACTACAACTTAAGTTGATCAATATAAATTCCTGTAAATTTTTATTTATTAAATTATTAATTTTTTTATATATTTCAAGTAATAACTTATGTTATATTAATAAGTTATATTATAACTTTCACGTTATAAGTTTTCGTTTTATTTATATATGTTTTTAATAATAACTTAAGTTTAATAGTAACTAATTTACTATTTGATTATTGTTTCAACTTATGTTTGAACTTTTAGTTAATATATTTTATTATAATTCAACTTGCAAGTTTATGAACTACAACTTAAGTTGATTAGTGTTTCAACTTATGTTTGAACTTATAGTTTATATATTTTATTATAATTTAACTTGCAAGTTTATGAACTACAACTTAAGTTGATCAATATAAATTCCTGTAAATTTTTATTTATTAAATTATTAATTTATTTATATATTTCAAGTAATAACTTATGTTATATTAATAAGTTATATTAAAACTTTCACGTTATAAGTTATCATTTCATTTATATATGTTTTTAATAATAACTTAAGTTTAATAGTACTTATATACTATTTTATCAGTGCTTCAACTTATGTTTGAACTTATAGTTTATGTATTTTATTATAATTTAACTTTGCAAGTTTTAAGTTATTAATTTATTTATATATTTGAAGTAATAACTTATGTTATATTAATAAGTTATATTATAACTTTCACGTTATAAGTTATCATTTTATATATTTTATTATAATTTAACTTGCAAGTTTATGAACTACAACTTAAGTTGATCAATATAAATTCCTGTAAATTTTTATTTATTAAATTATTAATTTTTTTATATATTTCAAGTAATAACTTATGTTATATTAATAAGTTATATTATAACTTTCACGTTATAAGTTTTCGTTTTATTTATATATGTTTTTAATAATAACTTAAGTTTAATAGTAACTAATTTACTATTTGATTATTGTTTCAACTTATGTTTGAACTTTTAGTTAATATATTTTATTATAATTCAACTTGCAAGTTTATGAACTACAACTTAAGTTGATTAGTGTTTCAACTTATGTTTGAACTTATAGTTTATATATTTTATTATAATTTAACTTGCAAGTTTATGAACTACAACTTAAGTTGATCAATATAAATTCCTGTAAATTTTTATTTATTAAATTATTAATTTATTTATATATTTCAAGTAATAACTT
>JASKUP010000309.1:30000-32500 GCA_030448955.1 Trichopoda pennipes
CCTCCAAGGTCTCATTCGATTATTTGCTACTACCACCAAGATCTGTACCAATGGCAGCTCCATGCAGGCTTACGCCAAACACTTCTATGCTCACCATTGTACCCTCCTACTCACTAAAGTTTCAAAGTTTATTAATTCAACCGAGATTGAACATAAACCATCTACTTTAGCGGTAATGTATAGGTATACAACTTAAGCGCCATCCATTTTAAGGGCTAGTTGCTTCGGCAGGTGAGTTGTTACACACTCCTTAGCGGATTACGACTTCCATGTCCACCGTCCTGCTGTTTTAAGCAACCAACGCCTTTCATGGTATCTGCATGAGTTGTTAATTTGGGCACCGTAACATTACGTTTGGTTCATCCCACAGCGCCAGTTCTGCTTACCAAAAGTGGCCCACTGGGCACATTATATCACAACCACAACCTTCATACCAAGAAAGGTGAGGTTCTTACCCATTTAAAGTTTGAGAATAGGTTAAGGTCGTTTCGACCCTAAGGCCTCTAATCATTCGCTTTACCAGATAAGATTATTTTACATAATCTTTAAATGCACCAGCTATCCTGAGGGAAACTTCGGAGGGAACCAGCTACTAGATGGTTCGATTGGTCTTTCGCCCCTATACTCAATTCTGACAATCGATTTGCACGTCAGAACTGTTTCGGTCTTCCATCAGGGTTTCCCCTGACTTCAACCTGATCAAGTATAGTTCACCATCTTTCGGGTCACAGCATATATGCTCAAGGTACGCTCTAGATAGAGGTATAAATAATATAAATATTATTATACATAACTGTATAGAACGCCCCGGGATTGAATTAATAGACTATTAAAAATAGATACTAAAAACTAATCCCATTAAAAAGTTATGTTAATTTCGCTATTAAGTTTGTTATTCCCAATAACTTGCATATATGTTAGACTCCTTGGTCCGTGTTTCAAGACGGGTCCCGAAGGTATCCTGAATCTTTCGCATTGTTAATCATATAAGTGCATATAATAAACATAAAAATCAATGATTAATATGCCATTATAAAATAAAAATTTATTTAAGCACTATATATAATAAAACTATCAATACTTTATCAAATCAAAAGCATTTATTCTATATTAAATTGCAAGCAAAATAATTTGAATAAACTTACGCATATTGATCTTATGATAAATATTTAATTTAATATTAATAGATTACAATGTCCTTTATAGAAAAAATGCACACCATTATTATAATATATATTTTTTATATATATTAAAATCATAATGATGAATTTTCTATAACGGATATTCAGGTTCATCGGGCTTAACCTCTAAGCAGTTTCACGTACTATTTAACTCTCTATTCAGAGTTCTTTTCAACTTTCCCTCACGGTACTTGTTTACTATCGGTCTCATGGTTATATTTAGTTTTAGATGGAGTTTACCACCCACTTAGTGCTGCACTATCAAGCAACACGACTCTTTGGAAATGTCATCTAGTAATCATTAACGTTATACGGGCCTGGCACCCTCTATGGGTAAATGGCCTCATTTAAGAAGGACTTAAATCGTTAATTTCTCATACTAGAAATTTGACACTCCATACACTGCATCTCACATTTGCCATAGAGACAAAGTGACTTAGTGCTGAACTGTTTTCTTTTCGCTCGCCGCTACTAAGAAAATCCTTGTTAGTTTCTTTTCCACCCCTCATTAATATGCTTAAATTCAGGGGGTAATCCCATATGAGTTGAGGTTGTATAATTATAAAAGTTAATTTTTATTTTAACTAAAATATATATCATAACTACCAATTCATAAATAAAATCTTTTTTTTTTCTGTTCTGCTACACAAGGGGCCGCCACTTTACCAATAAAATGCCACCTTATAGTGTTATATAAATTTGCATTTGTGCAAATGTTAATGTGTATTTTGTGCCCAAACCCATAAAAAGCACACACATTCATTTATCCATAGAGCGGAATGGATATTTTTATTCTTTTTATTTCTTAAATGAGACAATTCTAGATTCATAAATTATTTTATGCTAGACCTTCCTCAACAAAATAAAAGAATTTATTTTGATTTTATTTAATGAGAGGTATTTTGATATCTTTATATATTAGTATTATGAATTAATTCTATCCAATAATACAATATGTGCTTTAAAAAAATTATAAAAAAAAAAAAAATCTCTACATAATAAATTATTATAGAGATTTTAATATATTATAATTAAAAGCAACTTGTTAAGCATAGTCTTACAACCCTCAACCATATGTAGTCCAAGCAGCACTCTAATTATAAATTAAAGTACATTACAGCATGGACTGCGATATGCGTTCAAAATATCGATGTTCATGTGTCCTGCAGTTCACACGATGACGCACAGTTTGCTGCGTTCTTCATCGATCCATGAGCCAAGTGATCCACCGCTTAGAGTGATAATTTTATTTTATTTTAAATAAGCAATTCACAAATATATTTATTGAAAGAAATCAAAAATACACCAAAAAATTAATT
>JASKUP010000309.1:35000-36042 GCA_030448955.1 Trichopoda pennipes
AGCATATAACTACTGGCAGGATCAACCAGAATAATGTTTTCTTTATATTTTCAATTAAACGAAAAATCAGCATATTTATGTGCGTCATTTTCGTCATTTTCATATAGTTAATAAAATTTTTTCATTTTATAACATCTACTTATTTATCATTGCATACATATTGTATTTTCCAATACATATGATTTTATTTTGATATGTAATTAAGAATTACATATATACTCTTATATAAAAAAAGAATTTTTATATTTTCAAAAAATGCCACAAAAACAAATTCATCAATGTTGTATATAAATTACAACATAATTTATAAAGTTTAAATTAAAGCTAAAGACAAATTTAGCTTTATTACTTTATTGAATTTCCTTCAGAGTTAAGGATTATTTGCTACGACCACCAACACCATATTTTTTGTTCTTCTTTATATGTATTTTACTCTATTTGCAGCATTTTTGCCTTTTTGTACTTTTGCCTTCTTGTACTTTTGTACTTTGCCGCCTTCTTGTAACTTTTGTACTTTTGCGTGCTATTCTCGTTTGTCTATCTACTTATTTATTTAAAACGCCACTGGCCTAATAGACAAGCACTGTGTATTGTATATACTGAATAATACTCCAACCGTCAAAAATCCATACAATACATTCTTAATTGAACCGGTTGCCCACACGCGGTATAATGTTTTTTCATTTTATTTTTTATATGGGTTTTACCCAAAGGGTTGGATAATATTTTTAACTCTTCCAGAAAACAATAAAAATAATAAAACGTAAATCCATCTTTGCTTCAATTAATTTAAAGCACGATGGATAATGAGGATATAATATAAATAATATATATTATTATATAAAATAATATATTGGTGGTGTAACGGATTCTTTGCTTACCCAAAAAAATACAAATTAGGCCGACAAAGAATCCATTTAAAAAAAACCATCCGTTTAAAAAATACATTTATTGATTTCATACTTCCATTTTTAGTGTGGTTTAACAAAAATTCTCGATCTACCCATTTATAAAAAAAAAAAATTACAAATTAGGCGGACGA
>JASKUP010000310.1:0-12702 GCA_030448955.1 Trichopoda pennipes
GATGATTTCGATCCACTGTTACCACCTACGTTGATGGAACGTATTGAAAATAGCCATTGCAGGCATTTTAGAGAAGAATCCTGTACAGAGGATAATATAGAGAGTTGAGTGGGAAAATTGCTGTAAAATTACATTTTATCTATTTCCACCTTGATACCGTTTTGCTAATAATTACCTCAGGAAACAAACGAACAGAACTTGCTTTGGCCATTAAATTATTAATGCAGCCAATTTAAGAAAAACTAAAAATGTAGAAAATCTCTTTTTTGGGAATACAGCAGTTCTTAACATTGAGTCCTAAAATTATGTGTTGTACTGTAGAGGCAGAAAAGCGATTATCTAAATGATCCAAATCATTAAGTTGGTAATATTCTTGACCAAAATTTTATGGCGCAATTACATGCAATTTTCCCTTTAGAAGAAGGGACATTTATTTTGGACTAACTTAACTTAGTGAGCAATACTGTATTTTAGTCCTATCACTGGTTCAATAAAAATAAAAAAACTATCCTTTAACAAAAATAGTTCTTTCACCGCTACATTTACTTTTTCAAAACTGCATATTTTAAAAACCAAACTATTTTATAAACCGGTTATAAATCTTTGTCCTCCTTTTTAAGTATTCTTAAAATATTCATATGCGACTGTTAAGATATCAATAAAAAGTCACTTATTAAATGCATGTAGGAAAATACTAATTTTGTTATAATTTCATGTGGGTTTTTAACTTCATTATACCTTCAGAGGTTTCCTTATCCTCAGCTTTAATACTAACGATATTGAAACTGTTTAATTTTATATTTCGTACCAAAAATCTAAAGAATGTTAAAATGCTCTGACGATAGGTTTTATTTATTTTTACTTACATAGTTATGTATAAAAATATGTACATTCCAAACTTTTTTATTTGACATCTATAGAACGATTGGCATGCACACGCTTACAAGTAGAAAATATTCACAATACCTAAAAACCAATATATTATACAGTCATAATGTCATTTCTACATAAAAAAATATACTATTGCGATTTTCATATCAGTAAGTTTATAAGGAAAGCAACAACAAAAATAAAATCGAAGGGAAAAGAAATAATGCAAATGTTCGCATTTAATTTCAGCTTTGGCAAACACATTCCCAAAGTCACTCACACATATGAAATATTTATAAATTTATACAAGATGTTATCAAAAGCTATGGAGCAGTATACTATGCCCAACTCATGTCATGTTCGATATAAAATTCATATTTGACATTTAAATTCATATAAATTCTTACATTGATACAACAAGGTTCGTGTGGGTTTTAAAGTATATTTTTATACGTGTAGAAATTCGTTTTGCTAGTATAAAAATTGCGTTGATATTTTAACATTACGCTGTTGCTTGTGGGTGTTAAATAATATTATTATTTTTTTTTTTCAGAAAAATATTTGCATGGTTGGTTATGCTATTTTAGGTTTAAATTGTCATATGTATGATGCTATCACTTAAAGAATTTTTCCATCATTTTTTTTGTGTTTTGTATTCTTTTCTTAATATATATCAAAATTTTTTTGCGTGTGTTATATACTGCAAATGTATTTTTGTTCGCATGTAAAATTTGAATTTACGAGTTTGACTCATTGACATTTGTTTTCTTAACTTACGAAATTCATAATGGGTTTTCCCTTGTTTAACCTTTGACATATTTTTGATTGCTTTTTTGAAATGTTTGTATGTTTTTACAGTAGAAAATAATTTTTTACTGACTTAGTGTCAAAATTGAATTAGCTTTTTACATCTCTTCGCCTATACAACAGAAGCTATAATACACAACTTTTTATTAAATTTATTATTTACATAATATTCGCCTACGACTCCTTAAAGTATGAATTAACTCTGCCTGCTTAAGTATCTATGTGTGTTTATGTGGAGGATTAAATGGATTTAAAAAAAACTTAGATGTTGTTCTACCTATTAGTGGTTGCACTTGTCAATGAAGACCTTAAAAATTAACTCTGTCGTGATTTTTTTTTTTACTTTAGCTGTTAGTTTTATTACAAAATATGATTATTCGAAAACTTAGGTATATATATTATGCTTTTGGTGGTCAATCCTTAAAATAAATTGTCTCCGCAAATCATTCACTTCTTTTAATAGCGGCACTACGAAATTACTTACTTACATCAGCTGATACAAATATGTCCTTAAAATTTTAAATAGTTAAATGTTTGAACGGTATATCCAAGAAAAGTGACCGAAAAGCGTATAACTTCGGCAAAATAAATAGGTGATATTATTGATATACTTGAGCCAGTTACCTTCAATTATTTTATACGGCAAGCGAGTTTTACTACAGCAGAGAATTATAAAATATCCGGAATAAACATTTTTGACATATAACGCGTTTTTTTTATTAACAAATAGATCGACAGTAAAAAAAGTGTTTATTATAGAGGTACAGAATATTTAAATGAAATAAAATAGACATGAAATTTACTTCCGAGATTATAATTTAAATATAACTTATGGAGAGGTATATTGGCCCATAGCTTTTTCTAACACTTGTGACCGTATGTTGGCAATAGCGCAATGAATATTC
The DNA here is from genome assembly GCA_030448955.1 of Trichopoda pennipes. NCBI lineage: Eukaryota > Metazoa > Arthropoda > Insecta > Diptera > Tachinidae > Trichopoda > Trichopoda pennipes. The sequence continues at coordinate 2,583 of JASKUP010000310.1, forward strand.
TATTCAACGTGGTCAACCATTTTGAGCTTATCGACTGTAGACATATTTATATTCCCAATCATTCTCATAGAAAAATAGTCTAGTGGTGTTAAATCATAGGATCTTGGAAGGCAATTCACGTGTCTGAATCGTGAAACTATGAGATTACCAAGAGTTGCCTTGACTAAATCAATAGTAGGACGCGCTAGGTAGCATTTTATATCATCATGTTGAAACCGCAGTCCCAAAATTGATGAGCAAAAATGTCATTTATTATTGTTCTTTAACGGACATTATTGATGGCAACGCTCTAACCACCATCGTTTTTAAAAATCTTATGGACCAATGGTTTCACTAGCCCATAAAACACACCAAGTGACCAGTTTTTCTAAATGTTATGGTGTGTCAACATGCACTTGATTTTGTCATCACTGCAAATATGGCAGTTTCACTTAGTGACATATCCATGTAAGCAAAAGTGAGCTTCAAAATTCACTTGATAAAACCGAAATCAACGGCATTCTTGTTTTTGACTAATTCGGAAGCGTTCAGCCGTATTTAGGCGTCGTATATATATGTTGAAATACCAAAATTAATATAATAAATAAAATGAAAGCTGACAAAATGGCCGGCAATGAAAAAATTTTTTTCAACTTATTATTTTATATCTCTATAAAAATAACAACCGGTATCTGATTTTACAAATTCTATAGTTTTATTTCCGGTATTAATTTAATAAATTAATTTGTTTACTTTTCTGCAAACATAGTAATTTGAGCAATCATTTTAATTAGGCCATTTGATATTTTAGTCGAGTTTAATTAAACTGAGACAACAGTACGTATGAGCTATATTTGTTATGCATTAGCTTTACTATACACTAAAATATTACTCATACGTTTGATGCATTTTTAAATAAACAAATGTATTAAAAACGTGCTAATAAAATATTGTATAAATAACACAAACGTAATAATTCATTTGCACAAAGTGTCCTAATAAAATATAATTTAAGAAATAATTGAAGAATAATTAATTTAAAAGAAAAACACAACCTAAATAAAATAACTGATTGGGTGCTAAAATAAAAATGTTAAATGTTTACACGATAAAATATCGATCTAAAACTATACAACAGTTTAGTAGATGCTCGCTATCGACCTTAGTTTTTTTTATGCTTTCAAGAACTAAACTCTTTTACAATATATGTCAGACATTTAAATAGTGTGTTTTTTTGTCTTGCTTACGAGCATAGTTGGTTTGTGTCGGTCATAGAGAGTGTGTGTGTGTGTTTGTATGACAATGTAAATATATCAAAATATTTAACCAAAAAACATGTTCACTCCATGTAATATCTTGTATATATGTGCGATAATACGAAAGACTAAACTGCATAACTATGTAAAAATATATAATGGCCGCATTCACACTTTTGCAGTTAATAAAAATAACAAAAACAAACTAAAATATTCAATTGAAAATGCTACGTATGGTTAAGAGAAAAAGGTATTATAAAAATTTTTTAGTAATTAATTTTAAGCACAAGGTCTTATTTAATAAAAAATTTTTAAAAAACTTTATTTTTTATTATATTTTCGATATTTCGCCACACCGTTGGTTGGCATTATCAGGAAAAACAAAAATACTAATGAACAAACAAATTGAAAAAAATTTTTGATTAACAAATTCAAAATAATCAAAAAATTTTTTCAAAAAAACAAAACAAACAAAAACAATAAAAAACGACAAATTGAAAAATTTTTTTGTTTTACATACATACAAACAAATTTTCAATACTAACAAATTTTTTAAATGAAAAACAATTTTGAAAATACATAACACATTTACAAAACATAAGTATTTTACACATATATTTTAAAACATAAATTTAATGACCGAACGTTACAAAAATTAAAGTATTAATTATTAACATTATGCAGATACAGAATTTTGTATTATAAAAACAAATCGTTTTTAAATTTTTAGAACGACTACTAAAAACATTTGATCAACAAATACAATAGCAAATAGGTGGCTTATATAGCAACATATTGTTATAATCTTATTTAGTATTCGCAATTAGCAGCTTTTTAGAAAAATTATTTTACAAAATCAAATACAATTAAAATAAAATATTAACTATTTGTAGAAATTGTTGAAGTCTGACAATTTTAAAATTACTTGTTATTAAACTATACCATCAATAGCTGGAAAACTTGCATTATTGGAATAATTATAAAGGAATGATTATGTAAGGAAAAAAGTGTCCTTTATTTTGTGCAATGAAATAAAATTTTAAAAAATGTTTTGCATTATGAAGTATAGTTTTTGGCCAAAATCCTAATCACAGGTAATGATCACCTTGGGTGACTTCCAAGCAGATCGTGGGCCAACCTGACCAATTAGTAGATATTCGAATATGTGAGTATACATCATTATAAAAATAAAAGATTCGACAAAAATTACAATCACTATACGCTATTTTAAAGCATAAGTACACGAAAAAGAAGGTGTAGTAAGGAATGCTTTCCAACAGGAGCGTTAATTTAATTAATAGAAATTGTTACTAACATTTAACAAAATATTGCCTAACAAGCAAGCCCTTACTAAATGAAACATTTTTAGTGTCTAAGCAAAATTTTAAAAACAATGACTATTGCTTATCGTTAAACGAATAAACAGCTATCGAAATGAAAATAACCATTTTAAGAAATGCTTATACAAATAATTCTTATTAAAGAAAAGGATATCTTCTTCATATAATTTTTTCCATAAAAGAAAAATTTAAAACAGAAAGTTTGTTTGTAAGAAGTGTGTTCAAATGCACACATTCTAGGACACTATTCTTTTGTATTTCATAAGCTGAAATCAATATAGTATTTTTTTTCGGAAGGATATTTTTATACATACTCTTGGATGTGTATGAGTATACATAAATATGTGTACACAATGTGTTCCTCTTGCTTAAATTCTTTGTGCTAATTTTTTCCTGAAGTATGTTTTGTATTAAAGCAAAAAGCTACTTAGGAGACTCTTTTTAAGAACAAAAACAAGAAAAGAAAAGAAAATAAAGGAGCAAACACCAGCGAAACAAAAGAATGGTAAAAAAAAACAATAACAGTAGCATTAACACATTTCTATACATATATAGTTACCACATACAAAAAAGCATACAAAAACGACTACAACAAGCAGCTATTGTTCATGCAAAAAACGTACAAAAAATATAACAATCGAAATAAGAAAAAGAAAACAATAGAAATAAATATAAACTAAACACTTTGTTGACTTTTGGTTTAAAAGTTTTTTGTCGTCATTATTATTATGGTTTATATACACATACATGTATATATATATGATATATCTAAAAAACTTTTGTTTGTAAGGAAGGCTAAAGTAGATGATAATTAGTTTCCTAATTCAAAAAGCAATTAAATTTAATTAACCGGAATTATAACTGCTCTTAAATTAAAAAATATTTCCACAAAAAAAAACCATTAATTTTTGTACAATACGTAACAAAAAAATTCTTACACTTTTTAAGAGTCCCTAATGCTCTATTCTACATCATAAATTTCTGAATAAACGTGTTGGCAGATGTTCAAACTTCAAACGTTAAAGAAACAATTTGCGGAAGATGGCTGCAAAAAATTGTTTCTTTCGATTAAGCCACGTAATATCATAATTTAAAAAGTAAATAGTATAGATCTGTTGTAGTAAATGCAGATCTGTTGTAGTAAATAATTACTTTATTTAAAAAATTAAAATTTTTTGTAACGATTCTTTAAAAAAAATAACACAATTATCGTTGGATAATTTCTCTGTTTTTAGCAAGGACAAATGCTTTCTTTTGGGTGCATAATTCGTCTAACTAAATTTACATAAATTGATATATTAATGGTGTTAACAACATAAACATTTTCTGCCTAAAGTGGATAGCTGCCAAGAATGCTGCTAGCGTATGTAGAGATCTACAAACTGCCAAATTCTTCACTATTTGTGTCTAGTTTTTTTTTTTAATTAAAAATCTGCGTATTATTTTTCTGAATTCCGAAATTCGGAAACTCAGGACACGACCCCTATACATGCAATGCATTGTGCCAGAACTTAGGTTATGAGGAGGAGGGAATAGGAAGTAGTATTTGTTGTGTTTAATTTGAAACTTTCTCTACGTTGAAAGCCACAGGAGAGACCTCTTGATGAAGTTTATTTCACATACGGACATTTCCACCATTGTAGTAACGATATAACAGTGCAATACATCCCACATTTCGTCGAAGCTCTAGAGAAAAATAGATAAGCCTCGTGGTCCTCTTTTGTTCACGGTCAAGCAACTTCAAAGTAGAAGTTCGTACGCCGACCCATTCATAAGAGTTGTATTCAATTTTTTGACGGATAAAGGTGGTATAAACAGTACAAAGATCACATGAAGTAAAGTATCTCTTACACCATACAAACCGATCCACTTGTAAGCTTCTTTAGAAGCCTGAAAAATGTGTTTATTTCATCGAACATCACACTGATTTATTATACCAACAACATCAAGAGCTTTCAATTCCGTAATACTTATGTCACCCATATTAACAGATGCAGCACCATTTTCGAACACTAATGTATGCAGCATTTTATTTTACAGGTATTAAAATCGACTCTATTCACATGACCCCTTTCCAAAATTGCTGCCAGATCATGATTGAGTGTATCATTCATGTTCTGCCTTTTTGAATTTACCTCAAAATGTTTCGGTCTATTACCAAATGAATATTAATGACAAATGTAGGTAGGGTAGGAGAAAGAACGGGGCCTTGCGGTATCCCTGAATTAATCTTGAACTCGCCTGAAGAAATCCCTTCTATAACAACTCATGTAGGGCGATTTCTGAGAAAATATTAATCTGTAAAAATTATCAGCGACACAAAAAGCAACAAGTTTTTACAAAAGTGCATCATGCCACACTCTGTCAATTGCATTTGAAATACCTAAAGCCACCACCTTATTCTCTCCGAAATAATATATAGAGTTGCACAATTGTTCCGAGAGGAGAGCCGATGGAGCACCCCCTACGGAAACCATACTGTCAGTCGCTAAGTAACCTGGTACCTCGCAAGATGAAAAGTAATCATATTTTCCATCACTTTGGAAAGTGCAGAACAAATTTTAGTTGGGCGGTAACTTTAAGGGTTGTTATCCCTACACCTTGGAAATTCGATGTGCTGAAAAGGGCTACCATCGGACTGTTGTAAAACCAGTGCTGGAATCATATCCGGCTTAGGAAATTTCTTGATGTTGAGATCTGTTAAAACCTGGTTAACCGCTAGAGTTCGAAATAATATCTGCGGTATAGTAAAGGATACTCTGTCGACCTCGGGCGATGGTTGATTGCTTTCCAGCAAATAAAAATTAGTTGCAAACATACCAGCCAAAACATTGTTAGCCTTGTCAACTGGGTCAGTTAATATTTGGTTATTTTTTGAAAGAATCGGAATTGAAGAACTAGAATTATCCCTTATGAATGACAAAAAGCTCTTGCTACCCCGAGAAAGGCGCTCATCGTAGAGATTTTTCTTATACCTTAGTATACGAAGATCTTACCATTTTGTGCATTTTTACACGCCTGATTAAAACAAGGCTTTAGTACATGTGGGTTGTGTTCTTATTCTTTTGGTTGACTGTTAGTTTCAAAACAAAATAATATTATTTCTGTTCTAACTCTATAATTTCTGACCTTAAGTATTTCAGGATTTCTCTTTGTTAAAAAATTCAATTTTAATTTTCGTTAAAAAAATTTGTTTGAAAAGAACACTCCTAACTCACGATTATGATCTAAGAATGCTTAAGTAATTTTAGAAAAATTACCTGCTCCTGAAGAGAAAACGCCCATTTTATTTCATACAAGGTTTCCTTTAGTCAACATCCTTTATAGAGAGAAAACAAATTCTTTACTGCCAACATAGAAAGTTCTTTGCACTGTGAAGATTTAGTGCACATCTGGATCACTATTAACTTCAGCCTTAATAATACCATCTGTAACAGTGCAAACTTACGCAGCATCACAAACGATGCCTCAAATTACCTCACAGTCTGTAGTGCCATTTATAATCTTATTTTCTTCCAATAACACTGAAAATCATAGTAAAAAAAATCCAGTTTTAAAGTGTTTTCTTTTTTCCCTATCACACAGCATGATCAAAATCCCAAACAACATTGGAGCGTTGTCATCAACATTGATTAAAATTAAAAAACAAAGAACGTGTTGATGGCATCTGATACAAAGACAACTTTTAAGATTGTGAAGGAGAAAATATACAAAAAAAAAGAGAGGAAATTTGTATGTGTATGCGTGAGTGCATAAGAGTTAAATAAAACAAGAGGGACTTAAATTACAGCAAAAAAATCAAAGTGGTCAAATATAACAGCATTTGAAACAACAATGCAATTTTAAAAACTCCAGGATAAAAGGATAGAGACAATAGCGATGTCGATGATGTTCGCAATGATGACAAAAACAGTGATGATGATGAAGATAGAAAAACAAAAACAAAAACAAATATTTTAGTAACACAACACAGAATGTAAGGGTGCAGCTATATTTACTAGGACTTGTAGATATTCAAGTGTATATATATTTATATATCTACCATGTGTTGGTATATTATTTTAAAATTGCTTTACTGTGTATGTATACGTTTATGCACATATGTACATAATTATGAAAGTATATATTTTTGTTGTTGCATTTATAATGACAAAACAATTCAATTGAAAACAATAGCTATCAGCTTTTATCATAATTGAAATAAAAGAGTCAGTATTTGATTAGATATGACACCACACACACACAAACACTTTTACATTAACATTTCGTTTCGTCAGTTTTGAACACAAGGGCATTTACGTGCAGCTTTAACGAGAAGAAACTGGCAAAAAGGAATGGGAATAGGAATTAAGAAATTTACAACCGAATTGTTATCGTATGTGTATGACTTTTAAAAATTTTTTGACATACAGGGACATTTTGAATTTTAGTTTTCTTGCTTGATATTCTAACACACTTTCACACAAGCACAATGGGGAGTGTTGAAAATGTGAATATAAAATTTCCTTTTTCTAAATCCTTCCTTTACATCAACAATTTATTTTCGTTATGACTTTATTTTGTTCAAATAAGGGGATTTTTTTTGTTCATATATTTTTCTGTGTCCATTTATATTTCAAGGTCTTTTGCGGTTACAACAAATCTACCAAGGCTTAAAGCCCGGAAATGAATCATTTCAAGTTGAAATGGTAAAGCGTATTGCCAATGTTACCATGGCCATTGACTTCCTGCACACACTAGAGGATTTGGGTCGTTTTACAAATAAATACATAGTTCTTGATTGCCCAACGGAAATGGCAAAAGAGATTCTAATCCAGCATGTAAGAGACATTTCATTGGGACGTCGCACATACCATTATTTGCTTAGTGGTTTGGTAAGTATATAAAGAAAAGCCCACATACAAATAAAACACATACGCACTCATATACAGAGCCATATTCAACTGCAAATACATATAAAATATTCATTTTACTGGCAAAAATAGTTTCAAGCAAAAACTCAGTTTTTTTTATATTTCAGTTTATTTTTTTCTATTTGTCGCTTTTACAGCAAACACAATCTGGCAGCCAAACAGTCCCTCTTTTATGAACATGAAAAATACACAAATTATTATTATCAACCACGACTTTGGAAAAAGCTATTTACATGTAGAAGAGATTATTCACTATTTTTTAGAATAGAACTCAAACGGGATATAAGAATTTTTTTTTTAAATAAAGGAAACCATGGGAAGCTTAAAACCCAAAAATAAATTTGCCAAGTGCAAGTTGGAGTGACATACAAAAAGTTTCCTGCCATGTATCGTACACCCCTTAATTATCTATTTTTATTTTTTAAATTTGTTGTACCAGAAATATACGATTACAGTGTAATGTAGGGCGAAAAACAAGGGGCTATATAGATACATGAATATTTAGTTACCATAGGGACAGCTTTCATGGAATTTTATTTTTATTTGTCTCGGCTTGTCTGTTCTCACGCCAAACATCACAATACACACTTTGAGAAACATTTGACAATCTGTCTATAATAATTTTACATATAGATGCATTTTCATCATAATTGTGTCATCTATGGAAGTACCTTTTAATTTTTTAAATTTGTTGGTTACAGGTACTTTAATAGTCAAACTTTTGACAAATTGTGTGTAAATTCTAAAACTTACCAGTACGCCGAAAGCATTAAAATTATGCACTTAAAAATTACGTGAATATAGGAGCAACCAACTATTTTCTATAGCGGGCTTAAAATATCTGAATATTGTATTTAAAAACTGAGATCACGTACATAAAAGTCACGACACTATAGAAACACCCTTTTAAAGTATACCCTTACAGTGATCCCCCCGGGGGCACATGATAGTCTGTTTTGAAGCCTACTATTCCATCTAGACTGGTGTTTTGCGGGGTAAAAGGGAGCCCAGGCCCCTTAAAGGCTAGTAGGAATCACCTGGACAAATCACTATATTTCCATGGGAATCAGTGACCTCGCAAAGTTCGCTATTTGTCTCTTTAGACATTTAGCTGTTCTCTGGCTGATTATTGAGGTTGGCCCCTATATGGGAGTAACGTGGTGGCTGTGTGTTTCGAGGCCCTCGTTTGAGTTTGTGGCTCGGATCATTCACAATGAACACAGTGAATGGTCCAGGTCCAGTGAGTATGAATGCCGTCGTGTTCTTAATTATATTAAGCTTCATGCATTTTGACCAGGAGTTGAATGGTCTCCAACTCTTTAGCAAAGCGTAAAGGCTGGAACCTACTTCGAGCTTTTGAAATTGCTACTAGGAGTGACCGGAGAATATACTTATTCGATGGCCTTCTAGGGCGTGAATGGCGTTGCTTTTCATTCATAGTGGTAATGGCCACCATCTGATTATGGCTCACTGCCGGTGCAGATGTAAACCTTATCCCATCATACCCTTACAATGAGTGGTCCAGATCCAGTGAGCAGATCCAGTGAGGTTGTGTTCTTATATTTTATTAAGCTTCATGCGTTCTGGACTAGGAGTTGGATAGTCTCCAAATTTTTAGCAAGAAGTAAAGGGTGCGGCCTGCTCCGGGCTGTTTGAAGTTGCAACTAGGAGTGACTTGAAGATATACGTATCTATAGGCCTTCTAGAACGAGGATGATGCTTCATTTCATCCACAGTGGTATGATTCACCGTATGGTTATGGCTTACACAGCTACGTACAGACGTAAATCTCATCACGCATATCCTTCTAAAGTCCCCCCGGGGCACATTGATATGTCTTGATGGACATCATCATTACATGTGTTCCGGGTGTAAAAGGAGGTCCAGTCCCCTATAGTCTTGCATGAGCTTAATGGGCTTCTCCACGTTATTTCTACCGGAACCAGTAAGCCCCTGGCTTCAGCTTTTTAGCTGTTCTCCGGCTGATTATTGAGGTTGGCCCTTCGTGGTGGGTTGTAGTTTCGCAGGCCCTCATAAAATGATCAAAGGGCCAGAATCATTCACTTTTGACCAAGAATACAGGGTGAATGGTCCAGATCCAGTGAGCGTGCTATGTCAACGTGTTCTGCAAAATGAGTTGGAAAGTCTCCAACTCTTCAGCAAGGAGTGCTCCCGAGTTTCCGAAATTGCAACTAGGAATGACCTGTTGTATAGAATTATGCTTCGGCTTCCTATGACGTGGATGTACGCTACATATCGTCCAAATGGTTTGATCCATCGTCGAGTTATGACTTACACAGCTAGGTACCGACGTAAATCCTATAATGCCTACCCTTATAAAGGATACATGCTATAAGGCACAAATTCTTACAGACAATGTGCAAATTTCACGTATCTGCCAATCACAGTTAAAGAAATGACTGTAAGATTTATAAATATCACGCGAATTTCGGACAACCTTTAATTATGAATATGCCATTCTAGAGATAAAAGGTCCTTTAGACGGAACAATATTATAGCGAAAAACAACAGGGTTAAATTCAAACCTTTCGGTACGAAAAACCCCAAAAAAATATAATTTGTGAAGAAAACTGTGAACAAAATAAAGAATCTTGTAGGTCGACTATTCTCA
>JASKUP010000312.1:0-22472 GCA_030448955.1 Trichopoda pennipes
GGTGTTAAAATTTATATTGAATTTATGACGAACTTTTTGAAGTTCTTCAATGGCATTTTTATATAGCGGATAAAATCTTGAATTTCTTGATCGCAAGTGATTAATTTTTATTGTATTTGAAACTTTGCTATATAACAGGTAAGTTTTTAAGAAATATATTTTTAGGATATAGCTAAGGAGGACATGAAGATAAAACTTGTACATTTTTTGCAGGGCTGGTTTTAAAAGCTCCAAGAGAAAGTCGGATTCCTGTATTCAGAATAGGATCTAATTTTACTACTAGCGGAGAATTACTAGCGGAGCAATATATAATAGATGCATAATTTCATAATTTAATGTTGGTAGTATAATCGAGCGTAATATTTTAAGAAGAGTTTTAGGATCAGAACCATATTGTGAACTTCGTAACATCCTAATTGTTTTGTAAGTTTTTCGTCAAAGGTTACTCATAGAAATTTGTATTCATTCACATAAACTACTAACTAACTTGTTTTTGCTTCATTGCAAAATTGAAACTTATGCAATTAAAAAGTGTTATTTTTAATAGTGGTTGGGCCATTTGTGTTAAGTTTTAAATACTTTGTCATAATCGTAGTAGTAATGTAGTAAGTTTAAAGCACAATTATAAATTAATCGAGTGGATAAAATCGCATCATTTTAATTAATAAATAATTTTTAAATTAAAACTGTTACTAATTTTTATCATTACTAGTTTTAGGATAACTTGCAGCAGTTGTTATTTTATTGATAAAAACAAATCTAGTATACGACCAGTTTTACCTCAAAATAACATGAATTTGAATTCAAGCTGATATGTTTAATTTTATGTTTGCTGGGAATCCTTGCAGATTAAACACACAAACATATTTTTTTTTGCAATTTTTATTTTTTTTGTGAAATCAAATAAGTTAATGTGTATGTCATTGTGACAAATTAACACTGTGCAAATGATATTTATTGATAATTGAGAAACATTAACGGAAATTGTAAAAATTTCCTTTCAAATGCAAAATGTTGTTAATGATTTTTAGTTCTGTGTTAGTAAACAGGAAATTGTTATGTTTTTGAATGACTTATTAATATGAGCTATTAAACAAATTTTATTAATTCTAGCCATCTTAAGCAGTAAAAGTAAACGTCCAAACTATTTTCGAATATAATATTTAAAATATTATTTTTTAGTAGTTTATTATTAAGCATGTATAAGTAATTAATGATTAATAATAATTAATTTTTGATTAATTATTTATAAATTTTTTTCTTTTGTTCATCCTGAAAATGTCAACCAATAGTTTGGCGAAATATTAAATAATAATAAAAAATAAAGTTTTTACAGATTTTTTACTAAATAAAGACCTAGTGCTTAATAATAAACTACTAAAAAATATATTAAAAAGGTCAAATAACTATAATTATTATTGATTTAAAATATTACTTAATTAATTATAATGCATACGCTAACGTTCCATAACGTTCTTACAAATTTCTTTAGTTACAAATTTGCCTCAAACAAAATAACACATCCTTAAAATGAAGCATTATTACCATAACACAAACCGTAAATTAAAAAAAAAGTGTATATTTTCAAATTTCAATTAAAAAAAGTTTTTAAATTATTTTTAACAGGGAGTTTTTAATGTCATTTACTAAGTCTATTAAGTTTCATATTTCTACTAAAGCGTGGAAGGAGCGAAAAAAAAACGATTTTTATATTAAAATATAATCTGGCCAATCGAATCCATATGTTATCACAGAAAAATAAAATATTAAAAGTTACCTAGTAACAGAAATATAAAAATTTTAGTATAAATTTAAAAAATACTATACTATCAGAAACAGAGACAGACAATGATAAAGTAAATTAAAATTTAAAAATCTATTTTTTTAATATTCAAAGCGAATTCCAAATGGCCTTTAAATAAAGAGTACACTGGATTTTCTTAAAATTAGGTTTCGTTGTTCAAGCAAATACTAAGTTTCAACTGGAAAATTGTTCGCAACATCAATTTTCTTTACTTACATAGAGCCACTGAACCTTGCAAGTGACAACAAGATGGCGAAAGTTAAATTAATTAATGTAGTTACATAATCCTTACTTCACTGAGTTTTTAGAAGTCAATAATAGCATTTTTGCAGTAGCGACAACAGCGTTATTATTAATACTTTGTCTTTTTCACTTCAAGAGTTCATGTTATCTTTAAGTATGCATATGAAATTAGGTTTCTATAAAATAACATCAGCAATTATTTTAGGATGTGTTAATAAGTGTTTTTAACTGGGGAAGTTCTAGCGGTATAAATTACTCAGTCCACGTTGGATGTATAAAATTATATGGTGCCATGAAACGACAAGAATACATTTTGTTATTTAATTTGGTATTGAAGTAACTTCGAAAAGAAATTCGGTAACTCGTAATTGCATTACATTTGTTCGATTTTTTATTTTTCCATGGTAGCGATGGTGAAACAGTTTTCACCATGGCGATCTTACAACTACGACAGGAATTGTATAACAACAAAGAAAAATTTCGCATTCAACAAAAAAGTCAATGTTCAGCAAAAACTTTCTAATACGGAAGAAAAAATGTGCATATCTACACAAACAAAAGCTGGGTAAGGTATCGGTTATTTACTATTTTGTTTGAAGTTCAAATACAATTTCCAAGAAACCCAGCAAAATTGTGGAAAGTTTCTAATAAATTTTTGTTAAAAACCAATAAAATTAAGCTTGGACTTACGCGTGACAATACAATATTCGCACATCATAAAATTTTTCCTCAATAAGTTAATTTATTTATTGCAAGGTTACAATAAGAATTATCATGGCGTTAATTATATATTACTTTTGTAACATTTTTACTATTATTTATATTTTTACTATAATTTCTGTTATTTGAAGCCAAGAAATAGATCCAGAGCATTCGAGGGTCGTGTTACTTTAAAAGTAATTTATTTACTATTAAATGCTATTTTATTATAAAGGATTTTTCAGCAAGAAGTTTGTTTTCTTAAACAAAACAAAAAATTTAGAATAAGATGATAGAAATTTTTATTGTATTACGAAAAGAAAAATTATATCTGAAAAATGTTTAGCATGACCATGCTGACGAATACCGATTCTTTTATCAAAGTTTTTTTAATCACTTTTTGGCAAACTGGCGGTCCTATTTTATTAATTACATCAGGGATTTTTAGTATTAAGGCCAAATCGATTGATTGGCTACGTATAGACTATGTCCTGAAAATAATCCAGTGGTGTTAAATTACACAATCTGTCTGGCCACTTAACCGCTGATTGTCGTAAATATTTTGCTTTAGACTGATTGTTTCATTGGCTGTGTGACATATGGCACTGTTCTATTGAAACCACATGTTAGTGATATCTACGTCGTCAATAGTAGGATAAATATATAGGGTGATCCATTAACCGTAACCGTATTTCCAGCCTTATCAATCATGTCTCCAGACCATATAACGGATCATACAGAGACACGTTGAGTAGGCAAAGGTTTTTCAATAATCGCTCGAGGATTTTCAAGAGCCCAAATGCAGCAACTTTGCTTGTTCGCATACCCTGACAAGTGAAAATGGGCTTCGTCTGGAAAAATGATTTTTTCAAAAATCCCAGTCGCTTGTCCCTCAGTAAATTGAGCGAATCTACGGCGATGTTAATGGCCAACGAATCTACGTCGATGTGAATGCCACAATTGAAAAACCAACTTCTTGTTGAAAAAATTCGATTGAAAATTTGATAACAAAAGATTAAAATTGGAACTGCTTAACATCCAAAATTTATATCACAAGAATTAAATCTCCATATCCTCAAACTAATAAAAAAGACAAATCTTATAGAATAGTCTTAGAATGTTGACCTTTTGTCTATTCTAGGTAATCTTTTTAATATTTAAAAGGGTGATAAGAAACCAAACGGCGGAATTGCTTTAAATATTTGTATTCCGTGAGGGTTAAGTAATATTAGAAAATATTGAGAAGAGTTATTACAATAAGAGTTATATCAATATTGTTACGTTTATACCTTTTATAAACGTTTTGTTGTGAGTTCTTAATTGCAAAATAAATAACACCAGTTCTTAGAATTTAAATTTATAACAATTTTATTTACTTTAACTACACAAAGTTGCCACTTCAGAACAATTTACTTATGATGCACGTCTTTACTCGATGAGGTTTAATTTTATGTCTGTATGTCTGTGTGAATAGTTGTTTTTGTTTTTATACTGATAAGGTTTCTGCTTGGTATTAACTTCAATACATTTGTTGTTGCTTTTGTAAAAAAAGGGTTTCTTCAAAAACTACGCAGATAGTAAACAACATGTATATTTATTGTTGTAAAATTAGTTTTTTTCTTGCGCGTTTAGATGATAAACAGCATACATGATTTTTTTTTTTGGATGCCAGGCAGTAAACAGTAATCAAATTGTAGTTGTGTGTATAAACTTCTACGCAGTTTGTAACCAGTAGTTTGCTTTATTGCTTAATTATTTTATTTTAAAAAGTAAGCAAGACACATTCGTAACAATATTATTATTTTAGGTTATGTTTTGTATAAAGTTCAACATTTTATATGATTGAAATATTTTTATGGTAGCAAATTTTCTTGTTGTTTAAAACTGAATAAATAAATTTGATAAAAAAACAATGAATTTTATTCTAAAACGGAAATTCTATCGAAAAACTTAATAATTAAAAAAATTTATTGTAATTTCAATGAAATTAAAAAGATTGCAAACGTTAACACTATTGTTATTATACATATTAGTTTTGATATTTTATTTGTACTAATCTGGTTTAAGTAATTACAAAAAATAACCGTGGCGAAGAACATACACGATTCACCTTTGGCTATGATAGAGCACTATTAGTTATAACAGCTTAAGATTTATTATTTTGTTTTTATTTTATTCAAGTTAGTAAAACACAAATTATTGTATTTCTAATTTTTTGAAGCAGTAAAATAGTTTACAAATTTTTAGTTTAAGATAATCTTTAGATTTAAAATTTATTTAGTTGAATATTTCATTATACAATTGAAATTTTGTACGATAAGATGATGTTAGCCTTTACGCAACTATGAATAATATAAATTGGCATTTTATAAGTAAAAATAAATGTATTTTTTGTGTTCTGTGTTGTGGTCATTTTGTGGCCTTTTCATATAAGATTTATGTAAAAAGTTAGGTTTTTTAAAATAATTGCTTATCCGACATACGATAACAGTTTGATAATTTATATTTGAATATAGTTTAACACAATTTTTTAATTTATTTAATTCAATATGACCAATCAATATTAAATAGCAAGAAAACTAATTGTCGGTTATACTCCTTGATATGGGTAGCAGTGTAAAATATAAAAGGTTTAGGAAACTATTATATTATTAACTTAATAGTTAAGTACAAATTTAACAAGAAAACAAAGTTCTTGCGACCCTAATTAAATGAAATTCATAATATTTAACGTCATTATATTTAGTTTATATAATCTGTAAAAAGCATACGCACTTCATATATAATCCATTAAACGTTCTATGAATATGCTTTAAACATAACGAGAAATATGTAATAGCCCTCCAGACTCCAGAGAAGAAACGGTTTTATTATTTTATAATTATTTTAAACGATCTTTTTTTATTTATCTTTAATAAATATCTTTTTTTTTTCAAACGATCTTTTTTATATATTTTTTTCTTTTCGATATTTCGCTTTCCTTTGGAAAGCTTCTTCAGGAAAAAAAGATATAAAAAAGATCGTTTAAAAGAGAAAGATCGTTTAAAAGAAAAAAAAGATATTTATTAAAGATAAATAAAAAAAGATCGTTTAAAAAAACTATAAAAATTATTTTATAATTATTTTCTGTGCAATGCATTCTCAACGAAAATCAAGTCAAACCTAAAGCGTGTGAGTTTCGAGAACAAGTTCCCCAATTTCGTTAGAGCACTTACAATTGTAAACAGTGCAATACAACCTACATTGCGTCGTTGCTCTAGAGAATCAATAGAGTTGGATACGCTACCGTCCCCAATGAGCTTCTGGGCTCTCTCCTGTAAGCGGTCGGGAAACTTTAAAATAGACCGGGATGCCGGCGCATACATGAGAGTTGTATTCCATCTTTGGACGGATATATGTGGTATAAACAGTACGCAGATCGGATGGCGTAAGGTATCTCTTACACCGTTTCTGAATTTTTATGCCATGAACATCAAGAGCTTTCGTATCTATAATACTTATATCACCCACAGTAACAGGTTCAGCACCATTTCCGAACACGCATCAAAATCCGAACAGCATTAAAATCAACTCTATTCGCACAACCTCATTCGGAGATTGTTGTGAGATCGTATTTGAGTGTATCATTCATGTTCCGCCTTTTGGAATCACAAATGGTGCAGTCATCTGCAAAAGAGTAAATAGGGTTGAAAGTTTGAAGTTTGACATAGAAAACCATTTAGAAAAATAAGAAATAGAGAAGAAGAAAGAACGGAGCCTTGCGGTAGCTCTGAGTAAATCTTAAACTCGTCGAATGAAATTCTATCTTTAACAACTTGTATTGTGCGATTCCTGAGAAAACTCGATATAATTCTGTAGAAGTTCTCACCGACACCAAACGCCCAACCAGTTTTGACAGAAATGCATTATGCCACAATTTATCAAACGCTTTCAAAATATCTAGAGCCACCACATTACTTTCTCCAAAACGATGTATGGGGTTGCACCATTTTTCCGACAGGAATGCCCTAAATTCACCCGTATAGCGGTCCGCATGGAAACCATACTGGCGATCGCTAAGTAAGCCTTTGGACTCCAGATTTCTTGCAAGATGAAAATTGATCATACTTTCCATCACTTCAGAAAGAGCAGAACAAATGGCGATTGTGCTGTAATTTTCAGGTTTGTTAGCCTTACACTTTTTGGGGATTGAAAATCCACCGGCATGATACAACATGCTGAAAAGGGTTGCTAACGGACGTGTCTACATCGAAGAGCACAGTTTGAAGAACAGTGCTGGTATCCCATCCGGTCCAGGAGACTTGTTGACGTTGCAATCTGCTAAAAGCTCAAATGAATATCTTCGGCTTCACCTGAACAATTTTAATACAAAAAACCAGCAAACCACCAATAATTTTTTGTTTGTGAAACTAGTGATTTTTGTCATATTTTAAATAACCCACAGTATTCACATTTTTGCATTTTAGAATTTTTTTTTATTTTGTAGGAAATGTAATACTAAGGAAAGGTTTTAGTGTTAACCGAATTTCCGATTTTCTGTTTTTACTTTTTCTGAAGCTTTGATCGATTTCCATAGAATAAAGTAAAAATCAAAAATAATAACATAAACCACAAAAGTATTGGAAGAGCTCAAACAAAAATAGAGGCGATCGCTTATTTTGGATCATATCGGCGTTACTGGTTTTTAATAACCAGATTTTCGAAAGTATATCTAACAAATTTCTATAGCTGTTCTGTTACCTTACGAAAATTGATTTCAACATGAGCATCGACGAGTGACTGACAGGATTAAATCGATGTTTTTTCATATAAGAGTCCAAAATGTACACACTTTGT
Organism: Trichopoda pennipes; assembly: GCA_030448955.1. Classification (NCBI taxonomy): domain Eukaryota; kingdom Metazoa; phylum Arthropoda; class Insecta; order Diptera; family Tachinidae; genus Trichopoda; species Trichopoda pennipes. Next base: position 7,583 of record JASKUP010000312.1, read on the forward strand.
GGGATCGGAAGGTGGTATAAAAATTATTAAAATATAAAAGCAATATTTTAACCTCAATCTCTGATGTGAAAATTTAAATAAACAGTAAAGAAAAAATAAGTCAATTATATGTTTATTCGCAGCCGTTTCCAAGACAAGTGGCCGCACGATTAATTTAAAATCCATGGTACCCTGGTTACAATGTATTGCATGTATAGGGGTCATACCCTGAGAGCAGGTCTGAAAAAAATAATATAAAAATGTACTTGGGACACATTATCGAAATATGAAAGTAACTTGAGAATTTTTTTAATAAATTTTCAACCGGAACGTTTCTATCTTATTCATTTCAATTATGTATTACAAGTTTTAATCTAATATATACAAAAATGCAAAAGATTTTAATATAATATTGTGCAAGTTAAAAACCAATTATTTTAATTTATTTTTCTTTGGAAATAACATAAGTTATTTGCATGTTCTTTTGCACACTGACCATAATAACAAAGCTTAGATTTTAGATACTAGAAATTATTTTATGATTTTGTTTAAATAAAAATATGAAAATTTTATGCTTCAAAAATTGGATTAAATTTGTGATTTGTTTTAAAAAATATATAAGAACAGTTTAACCTTAATGATATAGAAATTCATTTTAAGCTAGCAGTAATTGCTACCTAATAAAGAAAGAATAATATTTTTTAAGTTAAACAAATTGTTTATTATTTTGACACGAAAATGATGTAAAAAAAATAAAAGTAACAATTCGATACTTGCAGGAGTGTATACCGGGTTTTTTCAACAAGAAGTTTGTTGCTTAATTGTGGCAACACCAACAGTATAATAGTGTTGACACGTATTGCATTGGCAATTATTACAATGAATGCAATTTCGCACGAAAATGCATTAAAATAATTTAAATCCATTATAAAAATGGTGGTTCTGTTAAAGTTACATTTCGTAACATTCGTGATATCTTCGGACAACATACTCGTCCTTCTGAGATTACTATTAAGAATTTGGTCGTTAAATTTAAGTCGGCAGGCTCGGTAGAAAATGTGGGAAGAGTAAGGAGTGTTCGACCGGGTCGTTTAACTGAAATCAATGTTGAAGCATCCACCACATGGCGAATTTTGTATAAGGATTAGACTTTGAAGCCTTACACAAATTGAAGCCGACCGACCATTCAAATCGCAGTAGATTCGCTCAATTGAAACAACCAGCTGGTATTTCTGAAAAAATCCTTTTTTTAGATGAAGCCCATTCTCATTTGTCAGGATATGTCTACAAGCAAAATTGCCGAATTTGGACTTCTGAAAATTCCAGAGCGATTATTGAGAAGCACTTGCATGCTTAACGAGTCACTGTATGGTGCACTATGTAATTTGGAGGCTTGACTGGGTTGCTATTCCGAGATGCTAGCAACGCAATTTTGGGCTATTATTGACGGCGTGGTCGTAGTGGACATTTCCCTAAAATTTTATTCATCTTAATCTATATTTATGGTTTTACATTGTTTTAAAAAACAAACTTCTTGTTGAAAAACCATATATATTTTGTTTATGGTTCTCACATATACAAAAAAACTTCGATTTCAACATTGTCATTCTAATCTGTATGTTACGTTATTTGTTTTTATTTTCCAATTTTAAAATTTAGTTCGTGGAATTTTAATAAAGCATGTTGTTATTATTTTGCTCATAACATTGCTTAGAAGCATCTTAATTTGTAAACAGATAAACAGACAATAAATAATTTCATAATTTTTTTTTTAGAACTTAAACTAATTACCTTTGTAACAATGCATTAATTTCCTCGATTGAAACGATTATTTTGTACTAAATAAAATAAACGATTTTCACAACATTTAAGTCTTCGCACCTTCTTTATAATTAAATATGGTAAAAAGAATTATTATTATTACACTTCTTTAAGTTTCTAAATAACATTTATAGTAGCCAAATTAAATCAAATAATTTTTTTTATGAAAATATTTATTTATTTTGTAAAATTTTTCTTTCAATATTCAGTATAAATTAAAATATTGGCTTTTAAAATAGTTTATATGAAGTCGTAGTTGTTGAAAAGTTATTGAGTTTACTTTTTTCATTTTGTTTATCTTTATGCAGAATATGTTCAGAATATGTACAACTATTTAAATTATAAATTAAAGATGAAATTTATATCACAACTAGTTCAAGACTTTGAAATTAAAATGAAAGGGTGTCCATTTGTGTAATATTATTTTCTAAGCCGTTTCAGACTGATACATCAAACTAAAATTAAATTTGAATTAAGTGTTTTCCCATAACTAACATAATTATTCGTATATCTTGAACCATTGTAGGCAGACCTTTGAAATTTCCAAAGAGTGGTTGTTCAAATTAAAAACTAACAATTCTAGGGGAAGTAATTAAATACATATATTTTTTTATTTTTATTTATTTATTTATGTTCAAAACATGCACAACAAGAAATAATCTTAAATTTACAGTATGGGGAAGTACTGTTAATATAAAAAATAAAGTTGTTATACCTGAGGAAGAACGTTTCAGAGAGGGATGCATGTATAAAAAACTGCCATCCAGATACCAGAGAACAGTATAAAAGAATTAAAATCTTTTTCTCTTATCAATAAGATATTGTGGTATTTCTAAAAACAAAATGATTTTAGGAAGAAATAAAAGCACACGGATATTAAGGAACTTGTTGAATAAAACTTCATATAGCTTCGAAGAAAAGTGGGAAACATGGTCATATTTTATTAACACGTAAGCATATCTAATGATATTGTTGTCTTAGATGCTTAACTTTCTTATACTAGTAGTTTCACATCAGCTATAATTTCACAATTGTAGATTAACCCAGGTACAAAACAAGATTTTGCCGAAAGTTGCTCTATATTAATGGGTGTACTAACTACAGACACCTCAGCTTTGTGTGAGTTAACATGGTTTATCTAAGTAAAGCAAACAAAACAATAATCAATAACATTATTGTTTCGACGTTTTTGGTAGCTTTTAAGATAGTAATTTTTCTCAATTCATTAAAGCATCAACATCAGTAATAGTTTCCTACAGATTATAATACACTTTGACTTATGAGGACTTAAAGAAACTGCATTGGCAGTTGCCCTGCAATAAAATTTATTTAGATTACCATACAATCTTGAAATATTTTCAGCAACGGAGATGACTGGACTTAAATACAGCCGCACGTCGCCTGTCTTACAAACAGACTTTGCAGTGCAAAAGCTGTTTAGGTAAATCATTAGCATAAATAGAAACAAGCAGAGGTCCAATGATTGATCCTTGAGACACTTCGTTAGATAAATGTAACCCGCTAAGATTGATGACTGCTTGACAACACAAACTGCCAATGACTGCAGAGGTATGCAAATAGAAGTCGTGTGGAATTTAAAGAGAAGTTAAAAAAACAAGCCTTTGAATGATCTAGAATTTATTTTCCCTTCATTAAGCTTATGTCGTATATTCTTGGTTACATCCAATAAAGCAGAAAGTTTTACCTTTAATAAAATATGATATTTGATTAAGAAGAATTTTTAAATAAATACAACTTCATACATTTTTTATAAAAAAGTTATTACAAGCACCTTTCATCCTCCTCCCGGCCCGGTCCTTGAACGACCCGGTCATTTTTCATCGAGCCTAACGACTCAAATTTAATGACCAGATTTTTAATAGTGTTGCCCGAAAATATCATGAATTTTACGAAATGTAATTTTAACAGAACCACCATTTTCATAGTGGATTTTAATTACTTTAATGCGGACTGCAATTAAGAGGATAATTAAAAAGATGAAATTGTTGAAAAGCTTAAATAGGCACTCACCTACCATGTCCTAATGGTACATATTAAACTAGATTAGAATGTCTAATAACAATGTAATAGAATGTGTAATAATAATTGACATTATTTTATTTAAAAAATAATTAAATTTTTAAGCCACATATAATTTTAAATAAAACCCCTGGTTTTTATTTTTAGACTATATACCCCTATTATCACGCTATCCATAAGAGGCTTCATTTAAAGTACCATTTCTTGATGAAGTGCTGAAGGTCACTTTTGGACGTTATCCTAAGCAAAGCAATCAATTCCACTTATATTTAACTTTTGCTAAATTTCTTACGCACTTCTTTGCTAAACAATTTTAAAATATCTTATTGTGTTTTTGCCAATAAAGAAAGCCACTGTTGCTGTCATAATTACTGTTTTAATGTTTAATTAAAATCATTATAAGATTGATTTATTATTAAACTTTTGATTTAGTTCTGAGAACTGAGGTGTTGAAGTCAATATATTGTTGTTGTCTTCATTAAATTTATCACTATAACTACTGAAGTTGTTATTGTTGTGGTGGTGATTTAAGTGTAAATTAATTTTTAGCATAATTTTCACAAGTGATCTGAAAACACTTTGTCGACTCTAAATGAACGTTTAATTAGGTAATTTATGATTGAAATTGAATATAATTGAAATACATCCTCTTCAGCAAATGGGGATGAATATCTACGAAATTTAAATGATTTTTTTAATGTTTTTTAACATTCAAAGAATGGTTTTCATATCAAAGCGAGTTTTAAGAAATTTCTTAGAATATTGAATATAAATACTAAATACTATTTTGTTTTCACTATTAATACTCCTTCGGCCACATCAAAATATTCCTGTCGAAAGCTTTATTTATTCGCAATTATGCATTCGTTACGAAAGTTCTTTCAATAAATTCTATTAACACAAAATTATAACGCCAAGGGGGCAGAAACAAAATATTTTTAATTTAAAATCAGAGATTTCTAAACGGCAGCACAGTAAGAGAGTGTCATTCATGCGGTTATCTATATAGAGGGTAATTAGAACAATTCTCTGTGGGGTGCACCCATTCTTAATCCCATACAGCGAATTGTTTTGTTAAAGTAAATAGTGTAAATTAAACTAAGATTAAGTCAGTATTTGACTTATTTGGAGATGTGTGTGATATTAAGAGATATATCATCTGTGTGTATGAGTTAAAGTTGTCTGATATTTTTATGTGGGTGTACGCTTTGTTTGTTTATAGTTTTTGGTTAAATGAAAGAGAATGGATTTCATATTGATAAATATTTAATTTAATGTCGTCAATTATGTATGGAATACAATATCAGATAAATGTCCGTCACTGTTAGCCACACAAATGCGACCCCTTTTGAATACATTTTTCATTACTTTCTCACACATTTTACGCGGCATTTCATAAATTTTGTATGAGTTGCTCAAGCGTTTCTGGTTTATTTTCGTAAACCTTGCTTTTCAGATATCTCCACAACAAGAAGTCCGGAGCAGTCAAATCAGGCAACTTTCCATATGAGAACAGCGAGGCGTGTTCGACGGATCGTTTAACTGAAAACGTAGCCATCGTGAGCCACAGTGTTGCAGCAAATCCAAATTTGTCAATTGCTCGACGTTCTCACCAATTGGGGTCCTTCAAAACCACCAAATGGCGATTTTTGTGTAAAGATTTGACTTTGAAGCCTTACAAGGTTCAATTGGAGAAGGAATTAAAGCCGACCAACTATTCACATTGCCGTAGATTCACGCAATTCCTTCGGGAACAACCGGGTGAATTTTCTAAAAAAAACATTTTTTTTCCCACATTTAGGCTTCTGAAAATTCTAGATCGGTTATTTAAAAGCCTTTGCATCCACAACGCCTCACTGTATGGTGGTGCTATGTGGTCTGGACGTCTTATTAGACTGTTTTTCGAAGATAAGGCTGGAAATGCGGTATCGGTCAATAGATCCCGCTATCGCAAGATGCTAACAACTCAAGTTTGACCTATTACTGATGGCGTGGATATCACCGACATCAACAGTGCGGTACTACAAGTCACATAGCAAATAAATCATCAACTTACTGCAAACCAAATTTCGCAATTACATAATTTCACGGCAATCAACAGTTAAGTGGTCAGCCAGATCGTTTGATTTAACACCACTGAATTATTTTTTATATTTCTATATTAAGGATAGAGCCTATGCGAAGCCAATTGAATCTATTTCAGCCTTAAAACTAAAAACCCCGATGTGCTTAATGAAATAGGACCGCCATTTTGCCAAAAAGTGGTTTTAAAAATTTTTTGGAGGACATTTGCAAGATATCAGTTTTCATTCATAATTTCCAAACTTCTCTCTTCGTAACACAATCAAAATTTGAATCATCTTAATCTAAAGTTTTTGTCTTATTTTTTTTAGAAAACAAAAATCTTGTTGAAAAAACCCTAATGTACAAGTTTTTAGAAAAGTGGCGGCAATATGCACGCCATCAAATGAATGTTCGTAGAACTTTTTAAAAAATCTATATAAAAATATCTTCATCTTTATCAGTATCAAAATGAATTATTTCGCGATCTGTCCTTGATTTTATTAAAATTCTATAAACTTATTTTTTATAACTATATACTGCCGTTAAAGATTTGAGAGACATAAAATATTGGAAAAAAGAATTGTATTAAAGTTTGGGAGAAACCACTTCAAAAACCGCAAATTGTTTCAACATTGCAAATAAACTTGTATGTTGAATAAAAAATGGCTAAACAATCAAATTACATAGTTGTATTTGCAATACGAAATATATGTACATATATAACCACTCACACTGCGGTTTTAATTGAAATTGACAAGGTGGTGGCGAATTGACATTTTGCAGCAAAGTAAAAAGACAATAAAAGTGTTTGAATACTTATAACACTCGAATAGCAAATAAATAAACACACAAGTGAACTTCCTTTCTTTGGAAAATACTAAATTGAAAACGTAAATATTTTTTTTTAAATAAATGGTACTCCATTGTGTTGCAAGTGCAATACAATAACACTTTAATGTCACTTTCGGGGCACATTATAAAAAAGCCAACAGAACAACAATAACAGAACAACAATAACAAACAAACAAACTTAAACTTCAAGGTACAAAGTTCTCTTTTAGTTTTCAATTCATGCGAACACACTTTTATAAGTCAGCTTGTTTTCTATTTTCTTCATTTTCAAATTAAACGACTAGCCGGTATAGATATACAGATATGTACATATATCTATACACACACATATATGAACATACATATATTTGTAAGAGCATTTGTACAAAATAATACATGTTTGTTGGATTTCCTGTGACTTGTTAAAGCAGGGGGTACAGTCTATAGATATTATAATCAACTACACGATTAAAATTATAAATAAGCATACGTACAAACTTCGTTGCCCCTACAAAACTAGTTTTCAGGGGAGTTTTTCAGTTTACTTTTAGCGGTTAGCAATCCTAATTCTAAATAGAAACTTATATTTTAGAGTCCAGAAGAGTGGTAACAAGCAGCTTATAATAAATGGTTAGTGAAAGTGAAGCACGAACGAACAAATGACAAAAAATATTAATTAACACAACTATGATAAACCTGAAAATTGTTTTCTTTGATTTCTAAAAGGCCAATATCTGATTATAAATGTAAAAGCAAGCATGCCACTATTTGAGACAAAGTTTGAGCAGGAAAAAATCTGAATTATTAAAGTTGCACAACGACATGTAGCTATACCTAGCCCATGATATTATTATTCATTTACTGCATGTTAAATCTTTAGCCACGTTTGAGCATATTTAAGATTTCGGCAGAAATTAACATGTAGACGACTTACCTGTTTGCTGTGTATATTTATTGAATAAAAATAAAGTATTAATTAATTATATGCCTTTATTTAAAAACAAAACGCCATCAGACTACTTACCCATAATAATAATAACAATAAATAATAAGGAATACAAGGCACTGATAGATACAGGAGCTAATATAAGTTTAATTAACCAAAATATGAAGGAATTTGAGAAAAAACTATTAAAAAAAAACATAACAATTTAGTACAATAAATCAGAAAGATATTATAAAATTTGAAGCGTTGACAAACGCACCCTTAGAATTTAATATAGAGAAGGATGCAAAAATTAAATGGAAAATGACTCAATTGAAAGGAAGAAATTATGATGTTATCATTGGAACCGATTTGATGAGTTGTTTTAAAACAATAGTAGATTTAGTAGAAGGTCATATATCATTTAATAATAAAAAAACTAATTTTTTGATAAATCCGTACAAAAATGTGAGAGTTTGTACATTGGAAGTATCATACCTTGACAATAATCGACTACAATTAGACCACTTAAATAAAGAGGAATATAATGAACTAATAAAAGTCTTGCGTAAATTTAAAACATTATTCTTTAAAGAGGGTGATCAACTAACAAGCACCATGCAAGTAAAACACGAAATTAGAACGGTAACAAATGAACAAATAAACTCTAAATTATATCGGTACCCTTAACAACATGAAGCGGAAGTAAGGAAACAAATAGAAGAAATGGAAGAGCAGGGAATAATAAGAAAAAGTTGTTGAAGGTATTCAAGCCCCTTAATAGTAGTTCCAAAGAAAATAGACAATTCAGGAGAAAGAAAGTGTAGGATCGTCGTTGACTATCGAAAGCTCAGCGAAGTGACAATTGACAACAAGTTTCCTTTACCAAATATAGATTCCATCTTAGATAAATTAGGAAGGGCACAATACTTTACAACATTAGACCTCGCGAAGGGATACCATCAAATTTTGATAAAGAAAGAAGATAGGGAAAAACCCGCTTTTGTAACACCCCACGGATTATATGAATTCATAAGGACGCCATTCAGGTTAAAAATTGCACCCGCAAATTTTCAAAGACTAATGAATGATGTACTACGCGATTTCATTAACAAAACGTGTGTAGTTTACTTGGACGATATCCTTATTTTTAGTACATCTCTTCAGGAACATATTAAATCTATCACAGACATTTTCAGAACTCTAAAACAAGCCAATTTAATAATACAGATCGACAAGTGCAATTTTATGAAAAAAGAGACAAAGTTTCTAGGACACATTTTAACAAGTGACGGACTCAGGCCAAATCCAGACAAGATTAAAGTAATTCAAGCAGTAGATATTCCAAAGACAGAAAAACAGATAAAAAGCTTCTTAGGACTTACAGGCTACTACAGGAAATTCGTCAAAGATTACGCCAAGGTGGCACAACCAGTAACAAAATATTTGAAGAAAGGTGTAAAGATAAATGTTAAAGATCCATTGTATATAGAAGCATTTGAAAAATTAAAAGTTCTGATAATATCACATTCAATTCTTAGATATCCAAATTTAAAAAAAAAACATTTACCTTAACAAGGGATGCGTCTAATTATGCAATCGGTGCTGTCCTATCACAAGAAGGACATCCGATAAATTTTTGCATTCAGAACACTAAACAACCATGAGAAGAACTATTCAGCAACGGATAAAGAGTTTTTAGCAATAATATGGAGCATCAACTATTTAAGACTATATCTTTACGGTAGAAATATTAGAATTCTATTTTATTATAATTTGCTTTTTTTTAAAGCTCGATGACTTCATACGAATAAAACTTATTGCCTTAAACTCCAAAATAATGCACTTTTTTGATTAATCCACTTTTAAATAAATTTTTTTAAACTGGTTAGAATACAAGAAACTACCACTTCTATTTCACGTTGTTTCATGGCTACAAAAGAACTGCGTTAGAGAAAAGAACGGCTTTCCTCTTTTATCTATTTTTACCAACCGATAATGCTTATATCTGTAGAAATGAAGTTAGTAGGCCTATACTGGAAATCAACAGGATTTAAGACAAGTCATACCCAATAACAAACATCAACAACAAAAATACTTTAAACGAAGTCTGTAAATTAAGTAATGAGACTGAGTATTGAAATTCTTTTTATTCAAAGAAAATTATAGTTGTATCCTGCCAGCCTTAAAATAATTTCCTTCTGAAGCCACACCGCGGAGGAGACGGTTATCCACTCCCTACAGCAGTGCTGAAACTCCTCTGCTGGAATAGCCTTTAGCTGGTCGGCTACAATCCTTTGAATGTTTTCGACTGTCCCTTGAGACAATTTTGCAACTTTGGGAAGAGGAAAAAATCACATCGATTTAAGTCAGGCGAATATCGAGGCTGAGGAGCCACAAGAATGTTTTTACTGGCCAAACTGAATGTGCTGTGTGACAAGGAGCATTATCGTGATGCAACACCCATTTATTCTTGATGTTTGGTCTCACATAAATGATATTTTTTCGAAGTCTCTTAAGAATCTCCTGTTAAAAGTGTTGATTGACTGTTTGGCCTTAAGGTACATACTTTTAGTGAACGATTTCGTGGATATCGAGAAAACAAATCAGCATGCATTTGATCTTTGACTTTGTCATCCTTTATTTGGTCTTGAAGAGGTTGAAGTAAGCCACCTAATACTCTGGCTCTGAGTTTCTGTGGTGTCATATCCAAGCATCCAAGACTCTTCATCAGTAATGATACGTTTCAGAAAATGAGGGTCATTTTCAATCCAATGTGAAACTCAAGGTTTTGCGAAAGGTTTTTTGGAATCATTTTTGCGCTGTTCTTTGGTCAAAATGTGATGAAGGGTGGTTTGATTCAAAGGGTGCCCCTGTAGGCTAGTAGGTAGTGTACTAGCTTGTAAATATGGTGGTTGTGGGTTCGATTCCCAACGAAGACCTTGGTTTTTTTTTCACTACAAAAATAAAAATTGACTATCGGTGGGGCTGCTCAGCGATGAAGGCATAGTCACTGGCCGCTGTGCTGCCTTATATACGGCAGTCAATTTCCGACTATCCTTCTACTTTCACCACCTGTTTCATCGATTCTCTATCCCTTTCCTAAAAGAATGTAGCACGGTACTTGGCTAAATAGGCATTGTTGCCTGAAGTGCTACTTCTCTTAAAAAAAAAAAATTTAACTCTTCCCTGATCATTCTGATAGTCAACTGACGATTTGAACGCGCAAGGTCTAAGAATCTGTGGAGATTGTCCATGAAAATGAAGGCCTTCCGTTTCGTGGTTCATCTTCAATCGTTTCCCTTCCTTTTGAAAATTCCTTAAACCATTGAAAAACCTAGGCTCTTAACATCTCTGTAGGCCTGCTGAGGTTTAGCAAAGGTTTCCGTTGCACTGTGTCCAAGCATGAAAGAAAATCTGATAACACTCCGCTGTTCGCAACTCATATCGCTCATTTTTAGAACTCAACAAAAATCACTGTTTCGCCAAAAAAAACAAAGCGCTACTGACGACCGCATGACTCGAGCGATGTCGAACTCGCATTGAAGGAAAATCACATACTCATCTGCCGTGCCTCCAAGCCGAGAGCTTTCAATGTTGCCAGTCTCATTACTTAATTTGCAGAACTCGTATATATGACTGTAATGCTAGAATGATGTATGATTTCCAAAAAAAAGCATAATACATTTCCAAAACATTTGTGTTATTATGGCTCGGAATACAAACACTGTCAAAATTGGTGACGTATAAATAGTGTTAAACAAATTGGGTTTGTGAACATACTGGTTTCGGCTATATGCCATCTTCATTGTTCTCTCTATTTGACTTTTGTTTAATAATTTTTACGCCACTGCTTAATGATTAAGATAAAGGAAATAAATCGCTGAAGATGTGAATGCACATTTATTTCAGTCGAAATCTATTTTTTCAATTGCTTTGTCTTTCACTATGCAAACTTTATTAGTTTTATGTTTATTGTATTTATGTCAAAATAGCCTATTTAATGGGAGCTAACAACTTTTGTAGAATGCCAATGAAAAGAAGAATATTTCAGATGCTATTTGTGTTTCAGAATCTGCCATTATAAAGGGTGTTTTTTTAAGCCCGATAGAACTTGAAATTGTAAAAAATAACACAAAAAATTAAATTGTAATCAAAATTTCTTTTTTACGTGACATTAACATTTGAAAATGATTTCGGGCATATGGGCACCGCGGCTGTTCTTGACGAATCGCATTCTGGACGTTCAATTTTGGGCCACTTTTTCGAGCACTGCTGGGCGTATGTCACGAATAACACGAACAATGCTGTCCTCCAAGGCGTCAATTGTTGCTGGTTTATCACCATAAACCAGTGACTTTACGTAGCCCCACAGGAAATAGTCAAGTGGTGTCAAATCGCACGACCTTGGAGGCCAATTGACAGGTCCATTTCTCGAAATCAACTTATCGCCAAATTTTGATTTCAATAAGTCGATGGTTGCGTTCACTGTATGTCACGTAGCGCCATCCTGTTGAAACCACATCTCGTCCGGATCAATGTCATCCATATTTTCAAACAAAAAATCATTGATCATAGTGCGGTAACGATCTCCATTGACCGTAACGCGAGCTCCGGCCTCATTTTTGAAGAAATAAGGTCCGATGATGCCACCAGCGTGAAAACCGCACCAAACGGTGCATTTTTCTGGATGTAATGGAGTCTGTAGAGTCTGTTGTGGATTGGTCTCACTCCATATGCGGCAATTTTGCTTATTAACAAACCCGTTAAGCCAAAAATGCGCCTCATCGCTGAACACAATTTTGCGATAAAACAACGGGTCAGTTGCAACTGCTCTAGAGCCCAATCGGCGAAAGAACGACGCATATAATGGTCTCGTGGCTTCAATTCCTGTACCAGCTGGATCTTATAGTGGTGTAGGCCGAGATCTTTGCGCAAAATTTTCCACGTAGTGGACGGACAGAGCCCCAATTCCTGCGACCGACGACGAATTGATCAATTTGGATCTTCTTCCATACTTTCGTTTACAGCGGCGATGTTCTCTTCAGTACGCACATTCCTTCGACGTGTTGGTGTTATTGCATCCTCTAAAGAGTATGTGGTACGAAATCTATCGACAGTTCGACGAATGGCTTGTTCAGATGCACGATTATGTACGCCATAAAAATGACGAAGTCGTCTATAAGTTGCGCGAATCGATGACTTATTTTCAAAGTAAATTTGGATAATTTCGTAGCGTTGTCAGAGTATACTGAAACAAATAAAAAAAAATGTTTCATCAAAATTTCATTTTTTGTGTTACTTTTTACAATTTAAAGTTCTATCTAGCTTAAAAAACACCTTTTATATATCTGATACTGAATTCGAACTTTATGATTAACATCAAATTATTTTGCACGAGGCAGAACTCCATATTATTATATTAGACAAATAGTTTTAAAAATTTCTCATGGTTATATCCTAAACGAAATGCTTAAATATCTTAACTAACCTAACTCTCGTTCTTTCTTAAAATATCAGCAGTAACAAAATTGCAGCAGCAACTAAGAATCTTTAAAATCACTTAATTTCTTTGTTGCACCAAGTGTAAAGATGTTCCACTAAAGATACATCTACACACAATGTTTCAAACTAGCATGGGTATTCACATATCGATGTATACTTGGAAAGGTAAATTTAATTTTTAAAATGTTTTTTTTTTGGATTTATCAGTCTCTTGCTCTCACTATTTGAATATTTTTTTTATTATTATTTGATTATTTAGAATTACATAGTGGCTAATTGTGTAAAGAATGTAGAACGCTAAAATTTTGTCTTTAAGGTATGAAACAGATATGAGCATGAACATTGTAACTGCAATGCCTCATCTGTAATCATTTTTGTTTGTTTGTTCTGTTCCTATCTAAACACTATACAGAAATATTTTTATTGTGTATTAAGTATATTCATATATGTGTGTGTTTGAATGAGTTATACGCAGTTTCTTTTCTATTTTTCTTTCAACAAATGGGCGGACATCCTTTATGCGTGGCAGTTTTGCAAGTTCTTAATTATTTTTTATTGCCTGCGATGCATATTTACAGTTCTCACTACGCTTTATTGCATCCGGAGTAATATAAATGTGCAAATATACTATAAAACAATAAGCCTTTTTACATGAATATTTGCAGTACAATGAACATTACAGTAGCATAGATTTCAATTATTACACGGCTGGAAAATTAAAACAGAAATGCCTACAAAATATTCCTAAAAATATTTTTTTTATCCTTAACATGTATTTTTTTTTTGCAGTAAAAAATAATTAAAGGGGCCTTGTTTATGTAGTAAAAGTTTCAATGTGATATTCAGAAATATTTAAGTTTACTGAGTTCTTGGTCATATTGAACAGTTTTTCTAAAAACGTTTCAAAAACAACTGAAATACAAAACGTTAACATGTATTATACACAAATGTATGTTTTAATTAAATTTCATTTTGACCATGAAAATAATATCCTATAAAGGAAAGGAAATAAGTACCCTATAAGTTGTAATTTTAAATTGCATAGTTATTACTGTTTCTACTTAGGATTTTATTAGTACGATTTACATTACTTCAGCATTTAATATAATGACAATGACAATTTTAACTAATTGCAATGAAATTATAATGAAATTATTTAATTATTAATTACAATTGGAAACAAGATGATGCACAAATTAAAAATAGCACAAACTTGATAAAAATATGTCATGATTTACTCTTGACAAGTTTAATAATGTAACAATTTTAATGGCTGGTGTGACAATTAAACTAACGTGCTACATAGCAATTTGTATTACTTACAAACAGCAAAAAATTTAAAAAAAATGGTTATAATGGTTTCAGGAATGATATTTTTACTCCTCGAAAAACTGTTTCTGGAGAAAATATGAACTCCAGGATTTTCGTTTGTATGAACAAAATTAACAAACTTTAATCGTTTTTGTAGATGAATATATGACGGGTTTTTTTAACAACAAGTTTATTTTCTAAAACAAAATAAAAGCTAAAATTTAGATTAAGATGATTCAAATTATTATTGTATTACAAAAAGAAAAGTTCGGCAATTATGAACGAAAAATAATAAATACAGCAACCACGACCACGCTGACAGATGTCGATTCTTTTATCAAAATTTTTAATCACTTTTTGGCAAAATGGCGGTCAGACGATCTGGCAGAAATTTGATTTGCAATAAATTGAGCG
>JASKUP010000314.1:0-10034 GCA_030448955.1 Trichopoda pennipes
AATACACTAAAATATACTAGAATGCACTAAAATATAGTAAAATACACTAAAATATACTAGAATACATTAAAGTACACTAAAATATACTAGAATACACTAAGCTATACTAAAAATACACTAAAATATACTAAAATACACTAAAATATACTAAAATACACTAAAATATACTAAAATACACTAAAATATACTAAAATACACTAAAATACAATAAAATATACTAGAATACACTAAACTATAGTAAAATACACTAAAATATACTAGAATACACTAAAATATACTAAAATACACTAAAATATACTAGAATATACTAAAATACACTAAGATATACTAGAATATACTAAAATACACTAAAATATACTAAAATACACTAAAATTTACTAGAATACACTAAAATATACTAAAATACACTAAAATATGCTAGAATACACTAAAATATACTAAAATACACTAAAATATACTAAAATACACTAAAATATACTAGAATACATTAAAGTACACTAAAATATACTAGATTACACTAAAATATACTAAAATACGCTAAAATATTCTAAAATACACTAAAATATACTAAAATACACTAAAATATAGTAAAATATACTAAAATATACTAGAATACACTAAAATATACTAAAATACACTAAAATATACTAAAATACACTAAAATAAACTAGAATACACTAATATATAATACAATATACTAATATATACTAAAATACACTAAATTATACTAGAATGCACTAAACTACACTAAAATGTACTAGAATACACTAAAATATACTGAAATACACTAAAATATTCTAAAATACACTAAAATATACTAAAATACACTAAAATATAGTAAACTACACTAAAATATACTAGAATACACTAAAATATACTAAAATACACTAAAATACACTAAAATACACTAAAATAAACTAGAATACACTAACATATAATAAAATATACTAATATATACTAAAATACACTAAATTATACTAGAATGCACTAAAATACACTAAAATGTACTAGAATACACTAAAATATACTGAAATACACTAAAATATTCTAAAATACACTAAAATATACTAAAATACACTAAAATATAGTAAAATACACTAAAATATACTAGAATACACTAAAATATACTAAAATACACTAAAATATACTAAAATACACTAAAATATACTAAAATACACTAAAATATACTAGAATGTACTAAAATACACTAAAATATACTAGAATATACTAAAATACACTAAAATATACTAAAATACACTAAAATTTACTAGAATACACTAAAATATACTAAAATACACTAAAATATGCTAGAATACACTAAAATATACTAAAATACACTAAAATATACTAAAATACACCAAAATATACTAGAATACACTAAAATACACTAAAATACACTAAAATATACTAGAATACACTAAAATATACTAAAATACACTAAAATATACTAAAATACACTAAAATCTTCTAAAGTACACTAAAATATAGTAAAATACACTAAAATATACTAGAATACACTAAAATATACTAAAATGCACTAAAATATACTAAAATACACTAAAATATACTAGAATACACTAATATATAATAAAATATACTAATATATACTAAAATACACTAAATTATACTAGAGTGCACTAAAATACACTAAAATATGCTAGAATATACTAATATATACTGAAATACACTAAAATATACTATAATACACTAAAATATACTAGAATACATTAAAGTACACTAAAATATACTAAAATATACTAAAATACACTAAAATATACTAGAATACATTAAAGTACACTAAAATATACTAGAATACACTAAAATATACTAAAATACACTAAAATATACTAGAATACACTAAATTATACTAGAATCCACTAAAATACACTAAAATATACTAGAATACACTAAAATATACTAAAATACACTAAAATATACTAAAATACACTAAAATATACTAGAATACATTAAAGTACACTAAAATATACTAGAATACACTAAAATATACTAAAATACACTAAAATATACTAGAATACACTAATATATAATAAAATATACTAATATATACTAAAATACGCTAAATTATACTAGAATCCACTAAAATACACTAAAATATACTAGAATACACTAAAATATACTAAAATACACTAAAATATACTAAAATACACTAAAATATACTAGAATACATTAAAGTAAACTAAAATATACTAGAATACACTAAAATATACTAAAATACACTAAAATATACTAAAATACACTAAAATATACTAGAATACATTAAAGTACACTAAAATATACTAGAATACACTAAAATATACTAAAATACACTAAAATATACTAAAATATACTAAAATATACTAGAATACACTAAAATATTCTAAAATACACTAAAATATACTAAAATACACTAAAATATACTAGAATATACTAAAATATACTAAAATATACTAAAATACACTAAAATTTACTAGAATACACTAAAAAATATTAAAATACACTAAAATATACTAGAATACACTAACATATACTAAAATAGACAAAAATAACACAAACACTAATATATACTAAAATATACTAATATTTACTAAAATACACTAAAATATACTAAAATATACTAAAATATACTAAAATACACTAAAATATACTAAAATACACTAATATATACTAGAATATACTAAAATACACTAAAATATACTAAAATACACTAAAATATACTAGAATACACTAAAATACACTAAAATATACTAGAATACACTAAAATATACTAAAATACACTAAAATATACTAAAATACACTAAAATATACTAGAATACACTAATATAAATTATTCTTATTAAGAACACATTTTTATTCTTATTAAGAAAACACAAATCGCTCTTATTAATAAAACACACAACACAAGCATACGCAAATCCTTTTTTTTTTAATAAAATGTATTTATTAGTGTTATTATTTATATGTTTATTATTTATATGTTTATTAATTAATCCACCTGCTTGCTGACCCACCTACTATGTAGGCTGCCCCGCCTACTATGTAGGCTGATTTACCTACTATGTAAGCTGATTTCCCTACTATGTAGGTCGAGTTCCAATTTATGACTGACTAACTTAATCTAACTTAATCTAAAAAGTAAAGAAACTGAGAACTTTAACCGTTACTTTTTCGCTCTCATAAAAAGGAGAAAATTCAAAAGAATAGGCATTAGCAGCAAGGCCATTACGCTACATAATGTACCTTAACTACTCCCACCTTTAAGATACAGACGTCCGCGGCTGTTATATTTCAAAATTTGGAGCATAGAAACAACGAGTTAAAGTTTCCAATTTTACATTTACTTGATACAAACTTAAAATATTTGAATTGAAATTAATTTTTTTTTTATTCTCTAATACAATAAGCAACATAGTATAAATAATAAAACGTTTTAGGAAAAAAATGTTACCGCGTAACTGAAATACAAAACGAAAATACTTGAACCTTAGAGTAAAGATTTTTACTTTTGTATTACATTATATTAAAATACTAGAAAAATATTTAAGTTTTTGTTTTTCGGTTTTTTGGCAAATAAGATAATTAATTTAAATAAACAGTGATCATTAATTAAGCCTATGGCTTATTTTAGAGTAAAGATTTTTACTTTTGTATTAAATCTCTAAACATATTTAAATTATATTAAAATACTAGAAAATATTTAAGATTGTGTTTTTAGGTTTTTTTTTTTTGCAAATAAGATAATTACTTTAAATAAACATTAGATCATTAATTAAGCCTATGGCTTATTTTAGAGTAAAGATTTTTACTTTTGTATTAAATCTCTAAACATATTTAAATTATATTAAAATACTAGAAAAATATTTAAGTTTTTGTTTTTCGTTTTTTTTTTTTTGCAAATAAGATAACTAATTTAAATAAATAGTAGATAATTAATGAAGCCTATGGCTTATTTTAGAGTAAAGATTTTTACTTTTGTATTAAATCTCTAAACATATTTAAATTATATTAAAATACTAGAAAATATTTAAGATTTTGTTTTTAGGTTTTTTTTTTGCAAATAAGATAATTTAAATAAACATTAGATCATTAATTAAGCCTATGGTTTATTTTAGAGTAAAGATTTTTACTTTTGTATTTAATCTCTAAACATATTTAAATTATATTAAAATACTAGAAAATATTTAAGTTTTTGTTTTTCGTGTTTTTTTTACAAATAAGATAACTAACTAAAACCAAACTCGTACTACACAAAAATTTAAATTAAAAATGTATGTTTTGTATGTTGCGAAATAAAGTTATTTTTTCTTATAGCTAAAAGAAAGCAACATATTTTAGTGTGCACCTAAACTCCAGGAGGAGGTGGTTCTCCATATCTTGTTAATTTATTTGGTGTTATAGCAATGTCATCTGGTACCATACTAAGAAGCTCTGCTTTACTTAGTTTTGCCAAAAGAATTGTAAAATTTGTATTTGATGGCAGCTCAAAGTCTCTTCCATTTAAGGGAGGGGGTGAGCTAATGCTGGATCCTTTCATTTTTAATGTTGTGCTATCCAAATCATATAAATTAATATGATCTTGTTGTTGCTGTTGCTGATGTGACGACGCTGTTGTTGCTGCTGTTGCGTGCAGCTGATACCGCTTATGCTTTGGATGTTGTTGGTGTTAATGATACGAAAACTGCTTTAGATGATTTTGCATGTTTATTATTCTTGGGTGTGTGTGTTTCTTATTTTTTTGCCGTTAATTTAATTTAATTTTTTTTAAATAATTTTTCTCTCTGTCTCTGCCATCAAGTTGTTTATGAAAAGTTTTCACGTTTTTATTAAAGAAAAATAATTCTTTTTTTTATTTTTATGTTTAACAATTTTGACTTGAAGCTGCTCACTACGTTTGTATGGCAATGAATTGTTTAAAGCCATCAACCAAGTTTTTGTTGTAGCTGTTGCAAATGTAATAAACACTTTTTAGTTTTTTTTTAAAATTTTCAAAATTTTGCTTATTTTGAAAAATATTTTCTTTTATTTTTTCCGTAATATATTTCATAAAACTATTTTTAATTAAAAAAATATTTTTTTCCTTTTTTTATTTTTTTCATATCATGGTGGTGTTATTTATAATTATAGATGACTGTTATGATTTTTTCGGAAAATTTAACAGCAAAAAAACAACTGATTAGTTCATTAAAGGTGTAAAATTTTTTGCTTTAATTGCTGCCGAAGAAGCTGCTGCTGCTTCAGCTACTGCTTCGCTATCTTCATGGTGAGGTACTGTACTTTTTGCATTGTTGAGAATTGCGAAGCGCCTTTTTTTCTGCCGAATATAATGTACGTTTAGAGTTGTTGGTTTTTTTTTTAAACTCCCGCAAGGGTTTTTTTTTAACATTCCAAAAATTATTAACAGTTGAATATTATTTTCGTTCCCGTTGGGAATCACACAATTCCCCTTCCACTAAAAATTTCTGTTGCGAAGCACTTTTTTTACAGTTTTTAGTTTTTTTGTTTGTTGCGTTTCGGATATTTATTTTACGGTTACAAAAAAAAATTTCTATTAGTAATATTTATAATTGTAAATAATAGTCATGAGATGAAACTCATGTCATCTATAAAAATGTTTCATTTTTTTCGTTTGTTAGCGTGTTTGTTTGTTTAAATTAATTTTCGTTTGGTTTTTTAAGTCTATATCACATAACATTGTTGTATTTTTTGTTTGTTATTCAATAGTTTCATGTTTTTTGTATCGTTTTTCTTTTTTTTTATTTCGTAAAAAAAAATGTATTATTATAATTATTTTTTTGCAAAATATTGTTTCTTTTTTTCTTTTTCTTTTTGTTGCAAAACACTTGTTTTTTGCCGAATAAAATTATTTTTACCGTTTTTAAAGTTTTTTTTTTTTTGTTAAACTCCCGCAAGGGTTTTTTTTCATTCCAAAAATTATTAACAGTTAAATATTATTTTTGTTTTTACAAACACGTTATTATTAATGTTGTTTTATTTTTAATATTCCAAGAAATATTAATACTTTTTTGTTTACGTTGGGCGCCAATTATTCTTATTAAGAACACATTTTTATTCTTATTAAGAAAACACAAATCGCTCTTATTAATAAAACACACAACACAAGCATACGCAAATCTTTTCTTTTAATAAAATGTATTTATTAGTGTTATTATTTATATGTTTATTATTTATATGTTTATTAATTAATCCACCTGCTTGCTGACCCACCTACTATGTAGGCTGCCCCACCTACTATGTAGGCTGATTTACCTACTATGTAAGCTGATTTCCCTACTATGTAGGTCGAGTTCCAATTTATGACTGACTAACTTAATCTAACTTAATCTAAAAAGTAAAGAAACTTAGAACTTTAACCGTTACTTTTTCGCTCTCATAAAAAGGAGAAAATTCAAAAGAATAGGCATTAGCAGCAAGGCCATTACGCTACATAATGTACCTTAACTTATATAATAAAATATACTAATATATACTAAAATACACTAAATTATACTAAAATGCACTAAAATACACTAAAATATACTAGAATACACTAAAATATACTGAAATACACTAAAATATACTATAATACACTAAAATATACTAGAATACATTAAAGTACACTAAATTATACTAGAATACACTAAAATATACTAAAACACACTAAAATATACTAAAATACACTAAAATATACTAAAATACACTAAAATATACTAGAATATACTAAAATAAACTAAAATATACTAAAATACACTAAAATATACTAGAATACACTAAAATATAGTAAAATACACTAAAATATACTAGAATACATTAAAGTACACTAAAATATACTAGAATACACTAAGCTATACTAAAATACACTAAAATATACTAAAATACACTAAAATATACTAAAATACACTAAAATATACTAAAATACACTAAAATATACTAAAATACAATAAAATATACTAAAATACACTAATATATACTAAAATATACTAAAATACACTAAAATATACTAAAATACTCTAAAATATACTAAAATACACTAAAATATACTAAAATACAATAAAATATACTATAATACACTAAAATATAGTAAAATACACTAAAATATACTAGAATACACTAAAATATACTAAAATACACTAAAATATACTAGAATATACTAAAATACACTAAAATATACTAGAATATACTAAAATACACTAAAATATACTAAAATACACTAAAATTTACTAGAATACACTAAAATATACTAAAATACACTAAAATATGCTAGAATACACTAAAATATACTAAAATACAATAAAATATACTAAAATACACTAATATATACTAGAATATACTAAAATACACTAAAATATAATAAAATACACTAAAATATACTAAAATACACTAAAATATACTAAAATACTCTAAAATATACTAAAATACACTAAAATATACTAAAATACAATAAAATATACTAGAATACACTTAAATATAGTAAAATACACTAAAATATACTAGAATACACTAAAATATACTAAAATACACTAAAATATACTAGAATATACTAAAATACACTAAAATATACTAGAATATACTAAAATACACTAAAATATACTAAAATATACTAGAATACATTAAAGTACACTAAAATATACTAGAATACACTAAAATATACTAAAATACACTAAAATATACTAAAATACACTAAAATATACTAAAATACACTAAAATATACTAGAATATACTAAAATACACTAAAATATACTAAAATACACTAAAATATACTAGAATACACTAAAATATAGTAAAATACACTAAAATATACTAGAATACATTAAAGTACACTAAAATATACTAGAATACACTAAGCTATACTATACACTAAAATATACTAAAATATACTAAAATACCCTAAAATATACTAAAATACACTACAACATACTAAAATGCACTAAAATATACTAGAATACACTAAAATACTAGAATAGACTAAAATATACTAAAATACACTAAAATATATTAAAATACAATAAAATATACTAAAATACACAAAAATATACTAAATACACTAGAGTATACTTAAATACACTAATATATACTAGAATACACTAAAATATACTAGAATACCCTAAAATATACTAAAATACACTGTAATATACTAAAATACACTAAAATATACTAAAAAACACTAATATATACTAAAATACACTAATACACACTAGAATACACTAGAATATTGTAGAATACCCTAAAATATACTAAAATACACTAATATATACTATAATACACTAAAATATACTAGAATACCCTAAAATATACTAAAATACACTAAAACATACTAGAATACACTAAAATATACTAAAATACACTAATATATACTAGAATACACTAAAATATACTAGAATACACTAAAATATACCAAAATACACTATAATATACTAAAATACATTAAATATACTAAACAACACTAATATATACTAGAATACACTAAAGTACACTACAAAATACTAAAATACACTAAAATACACTGAAATATACTTAAATACACTGAAATATACTTAAATACACTGAAATATACTAAAATATATCAGAATACACAAAAATATATAAAATACACTAAAATATACTAAAATACACTAAAATACACTAAAAAATACTAAAATACGCTTAAATATACTAGAATACACTAAAATATACCAAAATACACTAAAATATACTAAAATACACTAACACATACTAGAATACACTAAAATATACTAAAATACACTAATATATACTAGAATACACTAAAATATACTAGAATGCCCTAAAATATACTAAAATATACTAAAATACCCTAAAATATACTAAAATACACTACAATATACTAAAACACGCTAAAATATACCAGAATACACTAAAATATACTAAAATACACTAAAATATACTAAAATACACTAAAATAAACTAGAATACACTAAAATGTACTAAAATACACTAAAATGTACTAAACTACACTGAAATATACTCAAATACGCTAAAATATACTAAAATACACTTAAATATACTAAAATACACTAAACTATACTAAAATACACTAAAATATACTAAAATACACTAAAATATACTGAAATACACTAAAATAAACTAGAATACACTAAAATGTACTTAAATACACTAAAATGTACTAAAATACACTGAAAAATACTCAAATACACTAAAATGTACTAAAATACACTAAAATATACTAAAATACACTAGAGTATACTAAAATACACTAAAATATAATACAATATACTAAAATACACTAAAATATACTAAAATATACTAAAATACCCTAAAATATACTAAAATCCACTACAATATACTAAAATGCACTAAAATATACTAGAATACACTAAAATACTAGAATAGACTAAAATATACTAAAATACACTAAAGTATATTAAAATACAATAAAATATACTAAAATACACTAAAATATACTAAAGTACACTACAATATACTAAAATACGCTAAAATATACTAGAATACACTAAAATATACTAAAATACACTAAAACATACTAGAATACACCAAAATATATTAAAATACACTTATATATACTAGAATACACTAAAATAAACTAGAATACCCTAAAATATACTAAAAAACGCTATAATATACTAAAATACACTAAAATATACTAGAATACACTAAAATATACTAAAATACACTAAAATATACTAAAATACACCAAAATAAACTAGAATACACTAAAATGTACTAAAATACACTAAAATATACTAAAATACACTGAAATATACTAAAATATACTAAAATACACTTAAATATACTAAAATGCACTAAAATATACTAAAATAAACTAAAATATACTAAAATACACTAAAATATACTAGAATACACTAAAATATTCTAAAATGCACTAAAATATACTAGAATACACTAAAATATATTAGAATACACTAAAATATACTAACATACACTAAAATATACTAAAATATAAAAAAATATACTAAAATGCACTAAAATATACTAAAAGGCAGTAAAATATACTAGAATACACTAAAATATACTAGAATAGA
>JASKUP010000315.1:0-63531 GCA_030448955.1 Trichopoda pennipes
GATCTCATCCTGGTAGGAACATTATCCAGCAGAAATACAAGAGTCTGTTGGAACTCTTTGCCAAATTCTATACAGAAATAGGCAACGCGAATTTATTTAAAAAGGAGCTTTAAAAATCATTTAGTTCTACCCAACCTAGACTTAATTTTTATGTTAATACTTTTACATTACATTTCTTTCGATTAGTCACACCTTTATTAGTTATAACTTTATTAATGCTTCGTTTCTAGATTTAAGTTTTACAACTCAATTTGTATATGTTTCATATGGATCAATGGCACCGTTACTTATAAGATGTTATCATCTTGTTGTGCTAGTAGTTATAGAATAAAGAATAATAATAATAATAATGTAGGAAATTTTAAGTTGCAACTATCACTATGCTTTCCCACTAATTGCATATCAATCTTTAACTTTTTATTTCCTAAAAAATATTTTCAATATTTACTAACAACTAAGATTGCCAATTAACTAAAGATATAAGTGGAAAAAAACACAGTATCCAGTACTTTAGAGTGTTAAATTAAGTTCAACGATTTATTTACACACATAATAAGCACACGATGGTAACTACGTTGTCTTTACTCACTGATGACTTAACTTGAATTAATCAATTTGTCCAGCAAGTGATGCTTTTATAGGTGTTGTAAGCAGCTCTTTTATATCCAAGTATATTCTACTTTAGCATCAGCCCATATTACTGTTATTTTCATGATTCAGTTTAGGCACCTGCTTTGCTGTTTATTTTTTTTTTGTGTAAGTTGTTTTTGTTTTCTGTTGTTTATCTTATTTGGCAGAATTTCTTATGGGTATATCGTTCTTGTCTTGTGTGTATAAGATTTCTTAGAAAACTATGCAGTTTGTAAAGTGCTCAGTGGATCCTTTCTTATACTTTTTCCACTGATAATTATTTTCTTTTAAAACTTAATAAATTATCTTCGTAAAAATATATTTTTGATATTTCTTTTTTAAAGCAATTTATTAATTTTTAATTATGTCTTTTATATGAAAATTTTATTTTTTTAATGATAACTAGTACTCACCATGAAGTTTATGTTAGTGACTTATATTCCTCATACTATAATTTGGTAGTTGTTTTAAAGTTATACTGTTATGACCGCTACTGCAAGAATTAAATCCAAATGGTAAGTAAAGATGAGTGTTTTTCTTTTAAGCCCTAAAATTAAGATATTGAAATTAAGGCAGCATGCATGTTTTCCAAAATAAAAAATATTGTTATGGATGCGTCTGGCTAAAGTTTTTAAAGAAAATAGTTAAGTAATAAAGTAAACAACTGGGTATGTTGTTTACTACCTGCGTTATTTGCCAAGACAGCTTATTCACGCAAAACAACAACAACTTTCTAGTTACAAAGTGCCTAGAAATTTTATACACGCAAAACAACAACAATCGGGTATGCTGTTTACTAACTGCGTAGTTTTCTAAGAAAACTTATATACACAAGATAACAAATATTATCTTAAAATACATTCCAGGAAGAAACTTTATCAGCATAAAAGCAAAAACAAAAATACGCACAAACCTACAGGCGCCTAAATATCGAATAAATAACATAACAACAACAAAGTGTGATTTTAAAGGAGTAGACAATTTTTAAGATTTCTAGACCTCTAGTGGACAAATATAAAAGACAGCGTTTGAGTGGATAGTTAGTTAGTTAAAACATAAACCTCGTAAAGTAAAGCCATGCATCTTTAGTAAATTGTTATGTAGTGCCAACGTATAAATCTTACTTTGTATGTAGGTAAAGTAATTCATCCTTCTACTTTCACCACCTGTCTCATCTCTTCTCTATTCCTTTCCTAAAAGAATGTAGCACGGTACTTTACTAAATAGGCACTGTTGCCTGAAGTGCTACTTCTCTAAAAAAAAAAAATAAATAAACTTGTAATTAATTTAAAAACTCTAAAGTTTGGTGTTATTTATTTTGTAATAAAGAACTCAGCAACAACAAAACGGTTATAAAAGGTATAAACATAACAATATATAAAAGTTAGAAGGAATTCATATATAAGACCTGACTTTGACACACATACCTTATTTAATTTCGGTAAAATAACAGGCAGTCTCTTAATTTTTATTATAACGAAAATAAAGAGGATTTAAAATGAAGGCTAACCGACCTGAAAATTTTCCTGTATGAAATTTACTTTGGGATGGGGATAACCATTCCCATATACTTGTAGATAATTTAAAAGACCTTAGTTGACTTCCTAAAATGAAATCGTGTAGTAAAATATTAAAACAAAAAAACGCTCAGTATTAAATTTAAAATAAAATGGTCTGCCTTCAGAAAAAGTGGAATGTTTCAGGCAACTTGGTTTTAGAAAGAAACAGTCAACTTCCAAAATATATAAACTGGAAATTTCAAATAATTGCATTTTGCCTGGAAATAAAAACTTGCACAACATTATTTTTACATAAAAACTGGACGTATCGATTCTATAATTTGATTTAATGTTTAATAACACTTGATAACTGCACTAAAAAGATTTTCCTATTTTTACAATACACATCATAAACATATAGCAGCTCTTATGTAAATAATTTAGGTATAACTGCGAAATGCTTTTTTACTCATTCCTGTAATTTTATTTACTCGATAATACAGCTATTTTGGGTTGGCGAATTGGCCAAATAAAAGCAAAATAGCCAGTTAGTTGGTTTACGTTTTTGGTTTTTTATATAAAAAGGCAACATCAGTTGTGAGGATAATTTTTGCAGCAAAAAACATTTATATTCTTGTTTACAGATAATTGTTTTTCTGCATGGCGTAAACTGTATCCGCTTTAAACGGATTTTGCGTTTTGTCAACAAATTTATGATGTACTCAGCAATCCCCAAATGAGAATAGAGTATAAAATAGCGAAAACAGCACAAAAAAAGGATGTATAAATTATAGGAATGTACACTTATACATGCGTGCATAAATGTAAATAACATTAATACATAAACATTAAATCAAACTGCATATGCGGCATGCATGTTATTTGAAATAAAATACCATCATTGGACACACCACAAGCAGAAATAAGTGTAGCCAAAATAGATTACACAAACAATTGCCGGAATTTTTATAGCCTTTACTTATATATGGATATAAAATTTTACACATACATGTATGTAAGACATAAAATCCTGTAAAACAAACAGGAATTTTACTTATTATTGAGTGGCCCTATAGAGAAAGATCTACTCAAAACTGACATTACTACGTTTGAGTTTAAGAGTTTTTAAGCATCTATGTCAATCTGCTGTCTAACTGCTTTCTTTTTATAGCTTCACCAGACGTGGAATGACTTTATATAAGTTTTACATTTCGTTTGTAATTTTCGTAGGATATATTTTCGAACCATAAAGTATATAAATTGCGTATCCATATGCATAGACAGCCAATTTATTAATGTCATTCTCTTAATGTTTGTGTTGAAATTACGGGTTGGAATACCCCATGGAATATCTATAAATTCTTATTGTTATACTCTGTTAGATAATACAAATTGAACCATTAAGAGTCAACAAATAATTAAAATCGATAAACAAAAAATTGGCTTCTTGTTTTAGTTTTTTAACACAAAAATTAGAAATTTATTATTAATATTATCAATTAAGCTATTTCTATAGCATTTCTATTTTATATTATAGAAGTGAACCTGAGCTCGTTTTGTAATTGAAAGTAAAGATTTCGACTAGAATATAATAGGACATGTCATCCTCTTGGCCTCGTGGTGTAAAAAATGAACAATATACGTTCATTTATGTGTTATATTGTTACATTTATACCTTTTATAAATGTTTTGTTGTTCCTGAGTTCTTTATTGTAAAATAAATTTCACCAGCTTTTAGAGTTTTAAAATTAATTACCATCTTATTTACTTTAACTATACACAAACTAAAACTGGTACGTTGGCACTACAAAGCAATTTGCTAAAAGTACAAATCTTTACTTCACGAAGTTTATGTTTTTAATAACTAACTATGCACTTTGACCGCGTCTTTTATATTTGTCCGCTAGAGGTTTAGAAATATTCACATAGTATCACATTTTATTGCTGTTATGTTATTTATTTAATGTCTAGGCATCTATTAGTCTGTGTGTGTATTTTTGTTTTTATGCTGTCAAAGTTTGTTCCTGGAATTTATTGAAAGATAGTTGTTGTTGCCTTGTTTGCATAAGTTTTCTTAGAAAAATATGCAGTTGGTCAAGAGTATACCCAATTATTGTTGCTTTGCATATATACAATTTTTACTCAGTTAGTAAACAGCATACCCACTTGTTGTTGTCTTGCGTGCATAAGTTTTCTTAGAAAATTACGCAGTTAGTAAACAGCGTGCTCAGTTGTTTACTTTATTAATTAATTATTTTCTTTTAAAGCGGAGGAAACACGCATCCGTAACAATATTCATATATTTGATATGCCGTGTGTATTAATGTGAACGTAAAATCCATTTCAGGACTTTAATTTTTAAAGTCCTAAAAGTCAAACATTTACTAAAAGTCTTAGTTTTAGCACAAAAAGGTTATAAAGATGATGGATCTAGAAAACTGTTGTAGTATTGATTTTCTCTTATTTAGAATAAAATTCAAGTGAAACGTTCTATTCTGTTTGTTTACAAATGTAACAGTTTCTAAGAATTCTTACGAATACAAAATAGCAACAATATGCTACATTAAAATTCCATGAACTAAGATTAACAATCAAAAAATAAAATAACTAACATAGAAAAAGGAGACAGACAACTAAATAAATATCTAGACTAAACAAATATAAAAACATCATCTATAACAAATGTGTTGCATTAGAGTTTTCTGATTAATGTTAAAACAGCTCAAAAAAGTATATAAGGGCACCCTGTCTTGGTCAATAGTCAGTCTAATTGTCAAGGTAATCAAGTAAGGATGTAAAAGTTTTTGGGCGTTGAAGTGGTAAAGTCACCACCGTGTATTTTTGGTTATAAAGTAAATTTCTTGTGTAAATAAATCATGTAATTTAATAAAAACTGAAAGTTATATGTAGTTATCTTTTAATAAAAGAAACCATTTAACTAAACGCTTATTAAAGGAGTAAACGTAATAATATAACTTTTTTATCCTGAGCGACCATGAGTTTAATTTTTAAGAATGGTATTATATAAAACTTTATTGTAGCTTAAATGATAAGACAAATTAGTTAAATAAAATAACTCAATAACTCGGTGATGAATAGCAATATTAAATCTCAGCCATAAAATACTAGTGTGTTTAATACAAAAATGTAATTGTGTGAGTGAATTTTTGCCATTAAAAATTTTGGTTTTCAAAATCAATATACACTCTTAGCATTGATTCTAGTTTTGTGTAGCCAGTTAGAAAAGAGTCGTGAAGTCATGCAGCTTAATTTTGATTTCTCATTTTCTACTTTGAAATTTTTTTTTCTACTGGTAAAATATTTCGTTTAAATATTCGTGTAATTTTGGAAGAGCTCTCAAGCCGTTGACAAAAATTAATGATAATTTTGTCTATGTTTTTGCGTTTAGCCGAAAAAGGATTAAGATCTTAACTACAGAAAAATTAACGATTTTAATTTTCATATAAAAGGAAAGAAACGGCAGAAATTAAATTAAACCCTTTGAAAAATAAATGTTTTGACACGATAAATATCCACAAGAAATAAGGAGTATTCACGGCTTTACTAGGAGCACATTCTCCTCTCTAATCACCAGGCATGAATGCGATGGAAAATAAAATAATCCGAAAAGAGAAAAATATTTAGTTCAGTTTTAGTCTAAAACTTGTGTGCTTTGATAACCAGAAATTTGCAAACAAGTGACCTTTAAACAATTGTATGTGAAAAAACCAGCGAAAGCTGCATACAAATTTTTAAAAACAAGAAAAAAATTGATATTGGCAGATGAAAATTTCTTAAATTTTACAAATTTAATTTAATAATTTACTTTAGCCCCCCATTCCTTTCCAATAAATTTCTAAATATATTTCAAAAATACTTTCGACATAACTTCTAACTGAAACTAAAACGAAAATATATCCTATTTAACTCACAACTAACTATACTATTTCACAATGTTGTAAAAACAAACAAGAATTTCTTTCTACATATTTCTTAATTGTCACTTTTTTAATTTTCTCTTAATTCTATTACACATTTTTTTCTAGGCTTTAGAATTAATGGTTTTATTCACAACTACAATTTAATACAATTTTTTTAAACAGCGCCAACAACAAACAATTAAAAACAATTTTTTTAGCGCACATATCTTAAAAGCTGAGCCATTTATTTTGTCACTTCAGTACCTACTAAGGACTGCCAGATATTTTCCTTTGAATCCTGGCATCTGTTAACAACTTAAGAATGTAACATCAGAAGTTATATCAAGTTTATTTTAGCTCGTTTTACTTTTTAAATCTGTTTTCTTATTCTTTTGTTTTTGATTGTAAAGCACCTCGTAAGACAAAATAAGAATCCAACTTTTTATTTAGGAGAATATGCTGCCAGATATAGTGTTCGTTGGCATCAAAACTGAAAGCAATTTTACAAAAAAAAAAAACAAGCTTTTAACAGTTTTATTCTGCATAATAATCAAATTCAATTTAGGTATTCAAATTCAATTAGATTTAAAAGTTTGCACTGCACAATGGGACAAATGCATAATGATTTGGATTTAAATCAATTAATAGAAAATTGCGATTTATTTGAATTTGCACATAAAAGGAAAACTTTTAGAAATGGAACTAGTTGTAGCTGAGTATATAAAATATGTGTTTATTGTCAGATGGTTTAAAAAAATTAATATTAATTTTTTGTGTTTATGTAGAGCCTTTAAGTAAGAGCTTATAATATTTAAATTTAAAATAAAATGCTTGTGGGTTATTATTAACATTTTAATTTTTGAAGCCTCCTTGGTTTGTGCACCTTTAAAATTTACTCCTTTTTTTACTGTAGAGCAGAAATCATAGATAATGGCCAATAACGATTCTAAGCGGAAACCCACGCCAGCAATAGCTTTTCCTTTGTTATCTATTGCTGACAGGTAGGATTCCAAATTGGATTCTTCTATTTTTTCGGATTCTTCTATTTTCTCTCAAATGTCTCTAGTGCCTACTAGAACACCTTTAATAATAATTATATATAAAATTTTTTCAAGATTACACAAAAAAATCCTAAAATGTTGCAAATAGATTTTGCAAGAAATATATCCAACATCTTAGCGACTTTAGAAATCCGAGGAATTTATTTTTTAACAAGAAGTTTGTTTTTAAATTATGGCAACACCAACAACATGTTAATTTTGACATTATTTTCTTTTACGTATTCTTAGTACATGCTTTGGCAATGGTTACAATGAATTCAATTTCGCTTGAAAATCCAAATTAGTCAATTCCTTGAAGTTCTTAGCAATTGGGCATAAGGATTTAACTTTGAAGCCTTACAAGTTTCAGGAATTGTGCAGACCGAAAATTCACAACGCCGTAGATTCGCCCAATTTATTCAGGGACAACCGGTTTTTCTGAAAAAATCAATTTTTCAGTTGAAGGCTGTTATCACTTATCAGTGATGTTCACTAGCAAAATTGCCTCTTTTGGGTTTCTGCAAATCCTAGAGCGGTAACGGAGAAGACTTTGTATGCTCAACGTGTCACCGTGTGATGGCCTATGTGGTCTGGAGGCCGTTTTTTTTTTTCCTTTTTTGAAGTAAGGCTGGATTACAGTAACGGTCAATGGATCATGCTATTGCTAGATGCTAACAACTCTGACATATGGTTCCAACGATCAATTTATTGCAAACTAAATTTCCCGATCGCATAATTTCATGACAATTAGCAGTTAGGTGGCCAGCTAGATGGTGTAACTTAACACCACTGTATTAGTTTTTGTGAGGGCTATGTTAAGGGCAGAGTATACATGAAGCCAATCGAATCGATTTCAGATTTAAAACTCAAAATCGATGATTATCGAAATAGGACCGCTATTTTTCCAAAAACGTGATTAAAAATGTTGATGAAAGAATCGACATCTCTTAGCATGGTCGTGGTGGACATTTGCCAGATAACATTTTTCATTCACAATTGCCGAATTTTTCTCTTCAATAAATATTTCAATCATCTTAATTTAGTTATTTCATTATTTTGTTTTAGAAAACAAACTGTTCAATGAAAAAACCTTTAGAAACATTTGCTGTTTTGTATTGTCTTTTTTTATGAATAATTTTAACAAAAATTTAAAAAAAATATATAAATTCGTCGCTCACCATTTTCCTGTCACCACAATTTTCCTTTAAACTAAAACACGTCTTTTCGCGATTATCCAACATACTTATACTTCGTTAGTGAACATTTTCAAAATTTCCTGAAATAGATATTTATTGTGGAGTCACTTCTCACTCGTCTCTTTTTTTATATTTGCTGTCTTGGCTTTTTCCATCAGGAATTTATTTCATAAACTGGTATTTTATTACTTTTGTGTACATATAATATCAATTCATGCTCCCAGAAAGGATATAGCAGTTACTAAAACGGTATTAATGGAATCTCAAAACAATTTCGATAATAAATGGCATCTTTAGTTGCTTTTTATTTTTCAATATACACTAATTTTTATGTGGGATCGTCGTATGTACTGCCAACTTTGTTTGTTTTCTCTCCTGCATAGTTTAATTTCATTTAATAGACGCAGTACCCCATAGCTGAATGCCTTAGCATCATATCAGCTTTAATCTAATTTAAGAACAGAGTTTCATTAATAAACCAATGCATTTGTGGTGTTTTCAGTTTGATTTAAGTCAGCTTGGCATCAATATTGTATTCCCAAGTGAGACGCCGATTTATGTGGATCGAGATACTTAATATGTGATTGTTTAGGCACAATCTGGTTGTTAATGCAAATCGCAGGATAAGATTTTCCACGTAGAGTGAATATTATATGGGAGCATTTATGTTTATTCATTTTAATTGTCAATTTTTTGGGCACTTAAATTGTATGCTGGAGGCATCTTTGGGATATTACGAGTGCAGAGTGGCTAGTTGTTGGCATGTCTGCTGTGTATAATAAATACAGAATGGAGCCCAAAATGCTGCCTTGAGGAACACCAGCTAGAATTTGTTAACGTCGGTTAACGTAATCTCCTTCTTTAATAAAGAATTTTCGACCAATTGTGTATTCTCGTAGGAGCAAGTAAATATTCAGCGGTAAGCTTAGCTTCAAGAAAGAAAGGCCCTCATGCTACACTTTATCGAAAGCTTGTAAAAGAAAAGTCAAAAGCGGCAAACAATACTTCGTTTCCTCAAAGATTTTCTTCTGACTTGCAGCAGCATATGAGTTTGTTCGATAGCACCATGTTGCCGTCTGATAACAAATTGATGTTTTCGAAATGCAATTAATGTTCAATATGGGAGTCAGCTTCCTTAACTATAATTTTTCAAACAATTTTGACATGATTGGTTAAAGATTTAGGGGCGTACATGACCAACTTTCAATGGATCTTTTCCCGACTTGGGTAGCATTTTGACCAAGGCAACTTTCTATGACGACGGGTAGTATTTAAGCCGTGAGATGGCATTAAAAAGAAAGACAATTATTCTTTTAGCGATACGAGGTAATTCTATTAGCATTTTATTGCTGATATTATTACAGCCAGGGGCTTTTTGGATGTTTAAGTCATCAAAAGGCGAAACTACTTCACTATATTGAAATCTTATTTGTATTGGTTGCATAGCAATCATTCCCCCGGGGACTCATTTATCTACATTTATGGATTAAACTTGTGTCAATGGGGGCATAAGGGAGTCCAGTCCCCTGAAGGCGAGCAGGTAGTCAACTGAAGCTTCGCGTTAAAATCCACGGGAATAAGTAAACCCCAGAGTTCTGCTAATTGTCTCTTTAACCTTTTTGCTGTTTCTCTGACTGATTATTGAGGTTGGTGGTTTGTGATCCTGCTTCGGAACTGCTGAAATTGCAACTAGGAATAACCTGTTGCTAGAAATTAGTCTTCGCCTTCCTAACACTAAAATGACGCTACTTTTGATCCAGAGTGGTATGACCACCATCTGATAATGACTTAGAGCTAGGTACAGATGTAAATCTTATCACGCATCACTCATGTCTGCAATTGTATTCGGTCTGAATACATTTATTAAATGGTTTGTGAAAAAATTGCCTTTTTCTTCGTCATTTCTTGCCCAGCTGCCGTGCAGTTTACACAGCGGAAGTTTTACGGTCATGGGCTTTTTAATATATCTGACTACACGCCACGATGAATAATTCGAACGTGGAGTTCCGTTCAGATCTTCCAAATATTTATTAAAAAATGTAATGTTTTGTGATTTTAATAGCTTTCTCAGCTGTTTAGTGCATTCTTTTAGCATTGCTTTGAGCTGCGGTGATCTGTGATGTTGCCACTCTCTTCGCACTTTTCTTTTCTTAGAGAAAAGGTGTTTCACATCTGTGGAGTAAACTCTAGTATAACTGGTTTTTGATCGTAGGCGAGAGAAGCATGACATGACATTCTCATCAAGGCTATTAATATAGGTTTTGATATCTTCAGGGAATCGAAGCAGTAAGTTTTCAGTGCAATGATTGCTGATTTATTTTTTGTATTTTAACCAATTAAGTCGTGTTTCTGTAAGTAAATCTCTTATTGCTATACTGTTCCAGACGTATGTCTTTCGACACCCTGAAGTCAATAACATTCGGAATTATTTGCTGGTTAGTAGGCCAATAAGTTGCCTGTCCATTTGAATTGACGTTTAATCCTATTTTGGAAATGGATTTATACAGACTGTGACCTTTGAGACTTATAAGCCTTGAGCACTAAAAGGTGTATTTCGCATTGCAGTCTCCTGTGGCAATAAATCAGAGGCAGAGAGATTTATAAAATGCATTTAGTGATTTTTAGTTATGGGGAATATCGGGGTTAAAAAAAAACCTTAGATAACTAGTGATTTGCTCCAAGTATCTTACTATTAATAATGCTTGTAGCGTAAAATAAAATTATTTTTTTTTATCATAATTGTTATGGTCGAAATTGGCATTCCGAAAAAATACAGATTTTTTTTTATTATTTTTTTTTTTAAAGAGAAAACACTTCAGGCAACAACGCCTACTTAGTCAAGTAAAGTGCTACATTCTTTAGGAAAGGGATAGAAAAGAGATGAAACAGGTGGTGAAAGTAGAAGAATAGTCGCAAATTAACTGCCGTATAAAGACAGCACAGCGACCAGAGACTATGCCTCCATCGCTAAGCAGACCTACCGACAGTCAATTTTTTTATTTCGTAGTGAAAAAAAAGACCAAGTTGGGAATCGAACCCACAACCCCCTTACTAACAAGCTAGTACACTACCTACTAGCCTACAGGGGCACCTAAATTTGTTTTTTTCCTAGAGAAATTATTTTTTAATTTATGCATTTAAATGTATAACAGTTAGAATTGAGCACAATGCCCCATTAATGATTCTGCCTGTCGCTAGCCTCCCTCACTAAAACAAATTGCAATGAAAAAAGTTGGTTTGTTTAATAAAAATTTATTGTTTATTTGACACTTAAAAATATTAAATTCCCAGTTTAACATTATTTTAACAGCAGCAATATTTGGGTCTTCAGATTGAAAGAAAAAAAAACATGAATAAATAGAAGCAAAACTTATAATGGTTCTCATCATCTACTGATTTTTTATCTTTGTATATTAACAAACAGCAACTCCCACAGTAAATGTTAAATATAGGAGGGTGGTCAAAATAATTTATTTAATTTTTTAAATGCTTGTTAAATGTTAAAGCTACTGATTGGAATATTTTATGGAAAGTCTTCACATAAATTTATATATTATTATATTGGATGGTCATTGGCTTCAACTCCTGAACCAATTGGACTTTATATGGCGTCATATCAAGGTCTTTATGCAAAATTCGTCTCAATGATGTCTCTGAAATGTTCAATTGTTGAGAACGACGGTGAACTGATGTTGATGGCGCTTCACGCACACTTTCTGCCACATCAGCAATATTCTCGGGTGTACGTAGTGTACGCTTGGTTTATCGATGAGGATGCCAGTTTCTTTCACTTTTTTCACAAGATAACGAACATACGGAGCTGAAGGTGCTTCTCTTCTTCCAAAATCCCTACGCAATTGTTGCACACATTCTGCAACATTACTATGATTTAATGTAATGTCGAAATATTTCCCAGCGTTGTTCAAGCGTATACACAACCATATTCGTTCAGCGGAAGGATAAAACTATTTATCTGTCAAATCAAATATGATCTAAATATTACCATTCAGGAAATAAGCACTAGTTGAAAAGAAAAACGGTAGATGGCGGACTCTTTATACGCGAATTTTCGTAAAATATTTTTTTATTAAATAGTTTTGAAAGTTTTGCCAATAATCACTTCTATTTTTGGTGATGAAAAAGGCAAATTCAAAGGATATGGCAGCGATATGCATAAATTTTAATTAAAACCGTGGGAATAACTTCACTTTAAAAAACGAAATTGATATAGAATAAATTTTTAACTTTGAAAAGTAAAACTTATTCACAGGAATGGAAAAGTGCGCTTTGCTTTGGATGTAAAAATGCGTCACGTTTTAAATATCTATATGGATAAATATTTTCTTAGAAATGTCTACAGCAAGTAGAGAAACACTTTTTGTATTTCCGTTTATTTGTTCCATCCTTAAAAATACAACTTATTTGAAAAAGATATGGATAATTATAACAATTTACTTTTAATAACAATTTGGTAAATAAAAAGATATTCTTTGTCTGGTAATTTTTGAACACACCTCTGTAATGAAAATCTGCAACTGTCATGGATTAAAGCGGGAGCAAAAACTGAATCTGTGCATTTTAAATCTAAAATTAAGAAGTAAAAAAAATTAACATAAAAATGAAATTTATCATTGTTTCAATTTAAATGACAACATGAATATTCATGAATATTATTACATAACGAATTCAGCGACATTTTAATAAAATAGAAGAGAAGAAGATACGAAACCAAAAATATAAAAAAAAACAAAAAAGGCGACGACACAAAAATTCTAAGAAAAATATTTAAAAAAACAATTACTAGAAAAAAAGAGCATTGGAAAGAAGAAGAAACAGTCGAGTATGGGTGGCACCCACTTTCAATTTAAGGGCCATTCCTGCGAAAGTGGAGGAATACATTATAAATAAATTACAAAAAGAAAAGTAAATGAAAAACAGAAAAGAATCACAGCTTACAAATAACCAGAAGATAATGTGAAAAAACTGGCAACAAGCATAATGTTGCATCTCGTAATAAATTTTTTTGTTTTAAATACGGACAGCTCAAAAGGAAGCTGCAACCAAATACATGGAATATGTATAAAATAATGCGAGTTAATTTTAAAATATTCACTCATACATATGAATAAAGATCCATTTTTTTTAAGATTGAATTTATTTATTTTAAGCTGATGATGACATTTGCAGTGGTTTCGTTGCTTAACTGTCAGCCTTACTATGGCAATTTGTAACAATTTCATTTTTTTTTCTTCTTTTCCTTTTTGATAATAAAATTTACACATGGGAATGATGAGAAAAGTTAGCTTTTGAATTGAATTATTTTTCGCTTGACATTAAATTTAGCAACCATTAAAATTCAGATTCTTTTGTATATTTTTATAGTGGTTTTTGTTTAAAAATTCTAATTGCAAAAATATATCACCAAATGATGACGTTTCAAGTAGAGCTTATAAATGAGCTCATATCGAATTCGTTTTTATTTTAGAAGTGGCCGGTCCTTAGTTAGCAATTAGAAAGGAAGAAAAAAGAAAAAAAATTTCTTTTTTCAACAATTTTAGCAGTTTTCTTAATATTTATTTAAAATATTATTTAACACAAGAGTCACTTAACTAAGCTATAAATGTGATATGCCTTGTTTGACCCACTCACTAGCCAATTAACTATTGAGTAGGAAATTTGATTAGCAAATACAAAGTCATAGCATTGCGTAATTCTATCAATACAGACCACATTAAACTAATTTAAATATAGAAAGTCAGTCCATTTTATATTATGCAACTATAGAACATTGTTTACTTGCATCTAGCGTATGTGTAGAACGCAACTTCAAGCTAGACCTCAAGAGCTTGGTATTATTTACAGCATATTTATCAGACCTAAAATGGAATACAATGCTCAAGTATGACCCGCTGCTTCAATAATTATTTTAGTCAATAGGTGACAGCTCTATTAACTCTTTGGAGAATAGGCGCAATATATAATGTATTTCACTATTTTATAATAATTGGATAAAATTGAGGTTAGGAAGTACATTGGGTTAAAACACACACTTTTTTGTCAACTTTAGTATTACTAAAACCAATGTAAAATGGAACTACAGAAATTATTAAAGTCCGGTAAATGTATCCCTCTAGTAAGTGGGCAGATGTCCGCTCTTTCTGCAAAAGTTTGAAGTGTCAGATGTTTCTTTAATCAACCGATTCGCAAACGTTCCATGCAAACAATGGTCGGTCAGCCTTCATTCTTGAATGAAGCGTAAAGATGAATGTCTTTATATAAAATGTTTCGCAAAGTACATTGAGTGATGTCCAACTATTGCGAACCTAGACATTCCAGTTTCACTATCTGTACTTTGCTGTACTGCGGCTATATTTGCATCACTACGGCCACTATATGTGTATGATCTTGGTCTTTTGTCAGCGACAATGCCATGAGCCACTGAAATGGGGTTGTGTGAATAGGGTCCATAAGATAAAATGTTTCATGCTTACGATTTGTGTTCGGAAATGGTGATGCAGCTGTTACTATGCGTGAAGTAGATATTATGGAATCGGAAGCTCTTGATATTTTTGGCATGAAAAGTTAGTTTGATGGTCTATGGACTGAACACATTTTTCAGGTTTCTAAAAAACTTTTAAGTGCCTGCGTTTTTTAAAACGGTTTAAGAGATACATCCGATATTTATACTCTTTATAAACACTACATCCATGCAAAAATGGAATACAATACTCCGGCATGGGCAGGCCCCCCAAAGTATATTTTGGAAACGCTCCATAGCATAGAAGAGAGAAGAAGAAGAAGGCTCATTTGGGACAGTTGGATATCCAATTCTATTAATTGTCTAGATCATCGATAAAACGTATCTCACTGTTTTAGCTTTAGTACAAATGGTAAGTGCTCTAATGAAATTAGGGAACTTGTTCCCTTTACTCCCACGTTTTTGCGTTTAAAACAACTTTCGTTCAGATTGCATCCATTAAAATTGATTGGCCAGTGAATCGCACTGCGCATTACAGAGAAAACTTATAGTTTAGCACAACAGTTCGTATGTGGAATAAACTCACTCCAAACATCGTTCCTATCACTTTCAATGTAGGAAAATTTAATGTCCATAATTATTACTCTCTTTTTTTTCTCCTCCCCATAAGCTAACTTCATAGTTCTGGGACAATGCATTGCATGTGTAGGGGTGATTCTGAGTCCTGATGCGGGAATAAACAGGTATGCACAGCGATTTTGGAAGAAGCCTGATTACGAATAAAGTTGTAACGACCAAAAGTCCAGCCTCGTTTTTTGGTCACACAGAGAACTGTTTGACAACAGTCACGGGTCAATCCCTATCTTTTATTTTAAATGTATTTACTAAGATAATGAATTTATATTTAAATTACTATATTTTTCTACAATGCATCTATTTATACACGCACATATTTATTTAGTTATAGAATCATTTACTAAAAATATGAATTCATGTATTTACTTATATACGCATGTAGTTATAAGTGTTTATGTTGACGTAAGATTTAGTTCTAGTTATTATTGTAATTAGCCACGAAGCCATACGAGTATTGTAATTAGTAACATTCATATTGTAAAACTGGCTGCAGCTCGGTGGTGAAAACAGCCGTCGGCTGTGATGTACTTACTGCCGAAGTAATGTAAGTGTGTTTGTGCATTGGTGTGTGGAAGGAAAAAGAGTATAAAAGCGCAAAATTCAATCAGAATAAATCAATTGGTGTGTGACCGGCAACAGGAGCAAAGGTAAATATCTTCTTCTACTTTTTTATTTATTTTTTGGACTGGTAGTCATAGTATAGATAGAGCCGTGGTAATACCCAGGCGAATTTATATTCTGAGACAGGACAGAACTGTGACGTAGCGACCACAAACAGAGCCGTGGTTATACCCAGCCGAATTTATAATCTGAGACAGGACAGAACTGCGACGTAGCGACCACAAACAGAGTCGTGGTAATACCCAGCCGAATTTATACTCTGAGACAGGACAGAACTGCGACGTAGCGACCACAAACAGAGCCGTGGTAATACCCAGCCGAGTTTGTGCCCGCAGTCGACCTAGACAGTGACGTTCGCCGAATACGGACCGCGTGAAGCAGAAGATATTTACTGAAGCCGCCTGCATACAGACCAGTGCACAAGATTCAAGCCCGAGCTGCAGTCAAGTTGCGAATTAGGAATAGGGCAACCCCTTTCCTGAATAAAGAACAAGATTGTGAGCAAGGCTTCGTCTTCTTTTTTTGGAATCGACACAACACGACCCTGGACGCCGCTGAGCATACCTCAGCTACCAGGAAAACGTGTCGTTACAAAGTTTACTCGAAATTTACGAAGTGATACAGTAAAATTTTCACCAATTTGATAACAAAATTTAACGATTCAAATTCTTTGATCAAGAGTGTAACGTTCTCTGGGTAGAATTTCCAAACTCTTTACTAAATAAATGTCAAAGGATCGCAGCTTTATTCGTTGCAACTTCGAATGTGCCCTTCTGTTAGCTACTATTACGGAATATAACCCGATGATATTAGGGCCCATTATTGTATGGTCAATTGACCTGAGAAACAGTACGTATTAGAGAGAGTTTGTTTTTTTAGTCAAGCGACTGTAAATTAAATAAAATTCCTATTATCCTCCGTTGACTTTCCTATGCAATACTTTATATGAATAACGAAACGTCCTTTAAATAATTGTTATTTAAACAGCAAATACGGGGAAATATGTGAACCATCCTCACAAGTGCACAGTTTTATATTTGATTGTGCCATCATCTGTAACACCAGTTGTGACAAGGACATTATATTAAATGAGGTAGCGCTTTAAACCATAATAAATATGTATATAGTAAATATATATAAATATATGAAAAAGACTAAGGCTTTTCCTTGCACATGAATACAAAAAAGTTTAATTTCTTAACGTATTTTACTCTTACAATTTTATACCCAACGTTTTATTGCAAAGTCGTTCTCCTAACTAAATTTTATTTTTAAAAAATTACATATTATTTTTTTTAAAGTTGTTCATCATTTAGAAGCCCGGGAAAAAACAAATTTGCTTAAAAGCTTTATGTTTACTATACATCATTGTGACATTATGGCTTGATCATTTTTGCTATTTACTTTCATACAATTATTTATTTTAGTATTATTATTAATAACATTATTATTGTTATACCGCTTTGTTGTTGCATTTAAAAAAAAATTCTTTAAGTATTTTACGGCATAATATTTTATTGTTCCAAAGTATAAATCCATGACAGTTAAAATATTATCTAGCTCACTACTGCAATATACACAAATTGCAACACACTATTTTAACTGCTACACCTCTATTTTCTTAATATATTTCTTACCAGATTACGAGTATTTCTAAGACTTTATACGCCATTTTATAACTTCCTTATTTTATTTATTCACAAAAATAAAAGCCAATAAAAGTTTTTATAGCTAACTATGCTAACACAGTATTTGTATACAATTATTTATTTTATTTCAAAATAATCTTTATAAACTTTTACCATTAATTTCTGCAGAACGAAGTGTATTGTAAAAATATTAAGGTGAGGATAAACCATTGAACCAGTGCCTGTAATATTGTAAAAAATCTTCAAAGAAATATTAACTACCCAAGAGCCTGTGTTTCGTTTTAATTTATTTCCCATGCAGCAACAAGAAAAAATATTTTATGGCATGAGGAAGAATAACAAAGTGAATAATATTCTATACAAGTGAATTTTAAGTACTCTTTAGGCATTTATTAAGGAGTTAATAGTTTGTTTATGATATAAGATTTTTATTTTAAGTTTAAGCACTTCATTTAACGAAATCCCTAAATTCTTGCTATAATTTGCTATAATTTTGTCTTTTGTATTTTTCTTCTAATTTCTTTGATTCTTCGACTTTGGCTCTCACAGACGTAGGACATATGTTTATTTATTTATACATATTTTTTTCCAGAAATAATTTTTTTGTTATTTATTATGTAAAAAATTGTTATGGCATCGTATTCAATGACATTAGAAATATTGCAACCTTTTTAAATTGATTTTTTCTTTCTTTCTTTTTTGTCGAAAATAACTTAATTTTCTTAAGTGACTTTTTATATTCGTATGTATTTTAACACCTGTGCCAAGAAATTTTTTTCTTAGTGATATAAAATGTATGTGAGACTAACAGTATGGTTCATAAGTGGCACACTGTTAAAAGTTTAACTTTATCGCAATAAATACAGTGTTGGAAAAAATAATAAGAACAATTGCTTTAAAAGCTTTTATAACAAAATCTGCAATATTTAAAAACAATAATGAAAAATAATAATATTAAGAGTAATTTAAAAGTACTTTCCAACAAAAATTTATAAACTTTCCGAAAAATATACACAGATCATGTTGTAGCAACACAAGCAAGTATTCGTTTTTTTTTC
Source organism: Trichopoda pennipes (assembly GCA_030448955.1). Classification (NCBI taxonomy): domain Eukaryota; kingdom Metazoa; phylum Arthropoda; class Insecta; order Diptera; family Tachinidae; genus Trichopoda; species Trichopoda pennipes. The sequence continues at coordinate 18,728 of JASKUP010000315.1, forward strand.
CAACAGTGCATATGATTAAATATCTTTATTAAAAACTAAAAATATTTCCTGTGTTGCTTGTAGCTGATCGATTTCATTTAGATCTCCTTGAGAGTGGTAAAAAATTGTTTTAATCAATTCGAAGTATTGTTGTGATATCCGCATAGAAAAAATGAAAATTAAATATATTTTTATTTCTTTGTTACTAAAAAGGTCTAAATGGACTTAAAAGGTCTCCTACTAAAGAAGAGACAGGGTATTATCGTTTATAGAAGAGTTTCTATAAAACAAATGTTTATATGCTAAAAAAAAAATCCAAATAAGCATTTCCACGGCTATGCACATGAGAGTGAAATAAGTACATATTACAAATGAAAAATTAACCCAATAATAATAAGGAAAATAAGATATATGAATATGAATGAATTGTAATATTCACTGAAAGTCAGTTATTTATCCTTTATAATTCATCAAATTCAAACAAAAACTGTCATAACACCCTTCACTATAGTTCTCTCTCATAATAGATGTCTTTCATGGTTTATTTCCTCCTAAATTTTTAACAAATATAAATAACAAAAAAATATATGTTTTGTCAGATTGATACTCTGTCGCTATATGGATATATATACCATATATACTTTCTATAGGACATTCGTTTCTGACAGTAAATATTTTATTTTTTTTATTACGACTATTCATTTGGCTACGTCTTAAACCAATATGCCATTAAACTATGATATTATGTAAATAGTAGCATAGTGAGTCCTTGTTTATTTCTAGATGGAAAATAAAATTTTGACTCTTTGAGAATTAAAGACTTGCATGAGTTTTAAAATACATGTTTTCGTAACCTAACAAAACTTGATCTAACGCCATACTCTGATATTTGTTGTAGTTTATCGTAGTCTTGAACAAAACAAATGTGTTCTCATAAGCAAAATGCAGGTTTTATGTAAATAATTTTTTTCTAACCCTTTATCGTAGCTTAATCAGGTATTTTATTATTTTTAAGTCACCGGTATAAAAATTTTAGTATAGAACTTACCATTTCGATCTGTCAACCAAGTTTCAATTTACCGCAATAATATAAATATGTGGGGTTTTTTACGTTATCATACTTTTTTATGTTAATTCGTTTTTGCAATATAAAATAATCCCTAATTCTCTAAGAGAATGACAGGAATTGAATTACTTAAGCCAGCTCAGAACCATGCATTAGCCCTTACTTGTTTGAGAAAATGTGAGTCAGTAACATTTTATATATTTCAGTAATATTGTCAAAAATCTTTAAACGATATTTGAATATGTTTAAAGTTTTATCTCTTCTCTGCCTTTGGGAAAATTGTAATGAGATTAATAAGCTGTTTTATTTTTGCTTGTTTTTGTAACACCCTGTGTAAAAATGTTCTATATTTTTCGGATTTATTTTATATTAAGAAATAAGGAAGTCTTTTTAAGTTATCGCACGAAACAAATACATTTAATAATTATTCTTTATTATTTGTTTTTTAAATATTATCGCTGCCCATTAAGTATACATTTTGGAAAACCCGTTTATTCAAATCCGCTCAAAATTTACAAAAAATTTTTTTTCCCAAAGTTCCTTTTTGAGTGAATTAATATATTAAAGCTTAAGTCCATCCTGAATGATAAAGATAAAACTCCTGCAAAACAATTCTTTCAATAGAAAAGCCATCGCTTCCAAAGCACTGGATATATGTGATGCATAAGATATCAGTGCAATATAATATCAACTGAAATTAAGATGAACTGTTACTTGCTGTCCACATTATTTTGATAGAATGGACATCGATGTGGAAAGTAATCGAAGCTCTGTATGTATAACTTCTAATTTTTCAATTGAATAGACTCCTTTTCGGAAATTTTTCCACAGCATTTTTAAGCTTAATACTGTTGTTATTATTTGGGAACATTTTTAATCAAATTGTTCATTTTCATATCTGCAGTCTCAATACGGATAAGTTATAACAGATGCCTAGAAAAGCCTGTGAATTAGACACAGGCAACACCAAATACTTCAAGATTATGTTAGAAATAATATAACTAAATTTTTTATAATTCTCTTGGTATTTAGCATATTCTGTTTATAATTGAGTAAATTTAAATTTTAAGACCTTTATACTCCTAACAGACTTGACATAATAGTTTCACCAGATTTTCTTGACCGGTAATCCTGTTGGTAATCGGCACCAAGTGTATTGGCTGTAGTTGCTTTTCCTCAAGCGTGCTACGGCATAAAAGTTTAACTGATTAACTACAGGTCGCATTATAGAGTAAGCTTCCTTTTTTAAATAAAACACGCCAAGCTATATACGCGTAATATACTGTTTAGTTATTGCTCTAAAAAAGAATGTTAATATGTGATTTTTGTGTTTTTTTTTAATTTTTATATAAAAACTTTTATCAACCTACTTTTGCAGATTACTAAGTTAAGGATCATATTCTTTGATAGACAGGCTTAGCAGCTCGAATAAGACTTTCATATTAAAATCAATATTTATTAAATCAATATTTCTTATTTTATTACGGATGTTTGCCGCAGGGTGTCATATTCAAATATTAACTATTGCTCAAAGTATACTACTAAAATGGTTCACAACCTGTCTTGGAATTAATCTATTAAAGGGCTTTACATTCTCTGTCACCTTGAACTTATTAATACACGCATCCACAGGTTTACTATAAACTTTGAAAAAAGATGGCGTGACTTTGACTTTAATCATATTAATGAGCTGAGCTGCGCTAAGCTGATCTGATCCTAATTTTATCCTCTTGTCTTATCTCGACTTTGAATTAAATTAAAAAAATTTTTTGAAAATTTTCCATATCTAGAATAATATTGTTTCGTTTATACCTTTTATAAGCGATTTGTTGTTACTGAGTTCTTAATTGCAAAAAAATAACACCAGATTTTAGTCAAATTCGTACTTTGGCACTACAGAACTAAAGATGCAAGTCTTTACTTCACAAGGTTAAACTAACTAACCAACTAATTACTCAGATGCTGCCTTGTGTATTTGTCCGCTAGAGGTCTAGAAAACTAAAAAATGTTCTACTGCCTTTGTATCACATTTTGTTGCTGTTATTTTATTCATTCAATGTAAAGGCACCTGTTGTCTGTGTGTGTACATTTTTCTTTTTGTGCTGTTAAAGTTTCTTCCTGGGATTTATTTCAAGATAGTTGTTGTTGTTGTCTTGCGTATATAAAGTTTTTTTAGAAAACTACGCAGTTGCGTGTATAAAATTTTTACGCAGTTTTTAACTAGAAAGTTGTTGTTATCTTGCGTGTATACGTTTTCTTAGAAAACTACTTAGTTAGTAAACAGCATACCAGTTATTTCGTTTACTTTATTACTTAATTATTTTTTTTTTTTAGATTGAAGCAAGATGCATCCGTAACAATATTATGCTTAACTGCCAATAAATTATAAGATATTGATTTATACAATGGAGCAGTAAAGGAAACAGTTTCCAATCTCGAATCACATTGCTAAATTAATATAACTGAACTGACTATTTGTATAAATTTATTAAACTTTTGTTTTTACATTTGATATATTCTAACTTAACACACTTTACACACAAGCTTACGAAAGACTACATATTAAAACAAAAATTATTTTTTCTTGTATTTTTCAAATTTTATTTTGTTTTCTTTCACCTTCTAGATTTGCATATTAACAGGAATGTCTTTCTTACTTTCATTACAGTTTTTGCGTTTCTTTAGTTCCTTGTGTTAACTAACAAAACTTTAAGCAAATTGTAAAGGTTAATATTTGTTTTTGTTAGTTTAATGGAAAAGAGTTAGAGCGGAAGTCATCAGATTGTCAAGGTTTTTCTGAAACACAAAATATTTACTCTTGAGTGAATTTTTTTAATTCCTAGGTTGACTTAGGAGCAAAATTTTAATTCGAAAGAGATTGTGTTTTTAAAAAGCAGATGCCTGTAATCAAAATTAAATTCTTTTAAAACAAGAAAAGTCAAATTTAATGCAAAAATTAAATCAGCTGCAGTTTCTATAATTTTAACTTTGTAAAACCAACTGCAAGAAGGTCCCAAAAAATATTTTATAAATTTAATAATCAAACAAACAAGAATTAGTTACCTTGAGAAATCAAAAATAGTTTTGTTAGAGCTCATACCGTGTTCTTACAACAATAAATCTGGGCAAATAAATAAATATTAAACTGGAGATTATGGCTAAAAGTGAGCATATAATTTTAAGAGCCGTAAAATTGTTTTTATGAAGCACCCATGACACAATTAAGAAAAAGCCCTTACTTCTTGGTAAATGAATTGAATAATTTTGTCTGGCCTTTACTGAAGGTACAACATTAAAAAAATTTTATCATTATTTAATGGTAATGATTTTGTTTTTGATTTTCAATAATTAATAAAAACATGTTTTCGTTTAAAAGCAATTAAACACTCCCTATCTAATTAAATACTCCCATATAAGCAAAATCCCAATAGCAAGTTTTTCGTGACGACCACTTTTAAATAAAAAAATATTTTATGTCCTCTTAACTATTTATATACAATTTTAATGGCAGTTGTATTCTTATTTTTTATATCCCTTTAAGTCTAGATTTCATCTTCATTCATACACTGAACATAATGATTATTTTTACTTTTTTGGCAACTAGTTTCATTATGAAGATTATAAGCTGACTCTTGGAAATCAAATTTGTGCCAATACTATTAAGATAATATAATTTATTTTCTCTTTAATTTTTTGCTTTCTATTGTTCTATTTTTTTAATGGCTATAAAATTAGGAATGCATGTTTGGCTGTATATTAGAATTTAAAGTTTTCATTTTATTTTTATTGTTGTTCACATAAATTGTGAAATGGAGCAAAATGTTTTTATTTAACGCATGACAATACCTGAAATATAATTTTAAACAAACCCATAATAAGGTCAGAAAATATGTCACATGTGCTTGTACATATTGTTCCAGATGCGTCTTTCTTAAGTTTTAAAAGAAAATAACTAAGTAATACAAACAAAATGACCGGGTAGTTTACTAATTGCGTAGTTTTCTAAGAAAACTTATACACGCAAGACAACAAGAACTATCTTAAAATAAATTCCGGGAAGAAACTTTAACAGTATAAAAACAAAAATACACACAGAAAAAATAACAGCTACAAAATGTGATACAAAGCAAGTAGAAATATCTAAACCACGTAGCGGATAACAATAAAAGACAGCATCTGAGTGGTTAAAACATAAACCTCGTTGAGTAAAGACTTGCATCTTTAGTAAAGTGTTCTCTAGTGCCAACGTACAAATCTCACTTTGTGTGTAGTTAAATTAAATAAAATTGTAATAAATTTGAAAACTCTAAAATCTGGTGTTATTTATTTTACAATAAAGAACTCAGTAGCAAAATAAAAGTTATAAACGTAACAATATATTGGTTGGGCAAATTTGATGTTAGGAAATATATTGGCTTACAACACATACTTTTTTATGGCAGCTTCAGTTTTATTTCCACCAACCTAAACTAGAAATATAGGCAAACGTACCCTCTATTCATAAGACCGGCCTTTACACCGATATTAAATCACAAGAACGAGGCCAATTAACATCGTCAAAGCGAGAAATTTGGCGGTCAGGGAATAATTATCATGGAATAATTGAATTGTTTGTAGGACTTGTGGCGCCCCCTTGCTGAAACCAAAGATCACTTTTGTCAACATTAGCCACTTGTAGCCACAACAAAAAGGTTATTATGGTTTGATAGCGCAAACAATTTACGATGACGGCTTATTTTTGAAAAAATAGGGGTCACTATCTTTGAATATATAAAGGTTTTCAAAGACTTTTGACGACTTTATTAGTCTCATATGCGGGAATTTCGTTTGTTTATATCCGTCTAATTAAAAATGACCATTTAATATACATTTTTCAAACAGCCAATTCGACGCAAGCAATGGTCGGTCAGCTCTAATTCTTGAAAAAGATAAAGATTTTTATGCAAACTATTACGCAAAGCGCCTCTAGTGATGCCCAAATTTTGCGAACGCCGACGAACTCGAGGTTCATTTTTAATACATTTGTTTACAATAAATACATATATTTACGTCACTACGAGTCTATTGTTAGTAAGAATACTGTGAATCTCGAATTTACCGACTGAATTACGCACAGTGAAATTTTTACCATTTCATAGTAAAATTTCATAATTAAAACCTCTGCTTAAAATTAGCAAAAATTTATATAAAGCAAATGTCAAAATGTGACAACGCAATTTATGAGGTTTGATTATTTGACAGACACTTTACATCCCAACATTAAATTTGCCCACCCGATATAAATATTTCTAAAGGAATGAACAAGCCAAATTCAAAAGATATAACTACGAATAATACGTTTTATCATTTATAAGCTTTAAATTTAACGCAAAGCAACCAGTTCGTGCTAAAGATTTACTTAACTCGGCCTTCGTTCGTCAGAAAGGGTGCTAGTTAAGCTCGATAGAATAGAGATAGAAAAATTAGTAATTAAAATAAAATTTTATAAAACTTTTTATCAAAAAAAAAATAATTCCAAAGATCAATATAAGGCATTAACACATTCGGCCGCACTTTAATTTAGCTGGTGGCTGCCAGTGACTCAATTAATTTTTTCGTATAAAAACGAAGTGCTTGAATTCCCGGTTTTTTATAATGAATAATTTTTTAAGCTGTGTCGAACAAATGACGGATATTCCTACTATGACGGAAGTTGCCGAATTTTATATTTAAGCCCTATATAGCAACTCTAACTCCATACAAAGTGAAATAAACTTCGGAAAATTTGATCTGAACATTAGCGGGAATTTCCGTCATTAGTTTACTTAAAGATACGTGAATTACGGGAATTCCCGCAATTCAGCCGAATGTGTTAAAAATTCAAAACGATATCAGGCACTGCAAATATTTTAATTAAACAAAATTTGTTGAGCCCTTTTTGCAACGATTCCCCTTTGTCCCGCATAACACAAATAAATTTGAAAATTTATTGTCAAATTTTGATATTAACACAATAACGAATCTACGGCGATGTAAATGGTTGGCCAGTTTTAATTTCTGCACCAGTTGAACCTTGTAAGGCTTCAAAGTAAAATACTTACGCAAAATTCGCCATGCGGTGGTTTTGTTATCCAAAACCATTGTTGAGAACGTCTGATCTGTTTCATCACCGTGGCTCACGCCAGCGATGTTTTCACTTAAATGACCCGGTCGAACACACTCTGATATCTTGCATCGAACCTGTCAACTCAAATTTCTTTTTTTAATTTAATAGGAGTTTCAGTAATGTAACTTAAACATTTTCATTGTGGATTTTGATTATTGTAATGCGATTTTCGTGCGAAATTGAATTCATTGTAACAACTGCCAACGCATTTACTACGTCAAAAATACGTCAAAAAACTAAATGTCAAAATATGTTGTTGTTGTTGCCACAATTGAAAAACAAACTGCTTGTTGAAAAATCCGATACAAATATTTTATATAAAATATTAAAAACTTATCGCTAGATAATTGTTCATTTATAAACTCTTAGCAAAATTAAAGAAAAAGCAAAGAGAAAAAAGAAGAGTTTCAAAAAAGTTTTTAAAAACACACACACACATCCATGAATCGCTGGGTTATAATAAAAAGTGTAAATATAAGTGCTTTACCAAAATAAGGAGTCATAAATTCCAGAAAGTGTAAAAGAAAAGTAAAACCATAAGAAAGTTTTAAGGTGATGAAAAAAAGTTAAAAGTTACGTTTGTGGAATAAATTTGAAATGTGTTAAAATGCAACAAATTAACACTCGAAAACAAATGTCTGAATGCTTGTAATTAAACTTTAAAGTAAGAAAAGTAAAACATTATAATGTAAAGGTAAAATTTATTGTAAAAGAACATTTATACACATACAAGTAGTTGTCTGAAATATGTCAAATTTTGAAAAAGGTTTTATTATTTGCTTTAAATACACAATTTACTTCTTTTGAAGTTTAAATAAAAATAAAAAGAAAAGGATAAAAGAAAAATTTTAACACCTGAGTCATGATCATATTTTTACAAGGACATAGACTATTAATATGAATGTATGTAGAACTATTAATGTTTCTTTTTTGTTTTGTTTGTTTTGCTTTCCAATTTATTAGCGCCCTGGGCTATTTTCTTTTCCTTTCTTTACTTTATTTGTTTTTTTATTAATTTTTTTTAGTCCTTTTATACCTTTAGGTAGCTGCTTTGTCACATGATGAAAATATTTGATGATTATAATGATTGTGTAGTTAACAGAGATGAGCGTGCACAAAGTACAAATAGAAGTAATTTCCTGAAGCAAAAAACGAAAAATAAAACAAAATGTAAAAAAAGAAACGTGACAAATTTTCAATTTATTCATTGCAAAACAAAATAAATAATAAAAGGCCAAAGGCATAGGATTTCAAAATAAATTACGAATGGCACAATAAGTTTAGAGTACTAAACAAGTTGGTAGTTAAAATAATTTTAAATGTTTCATGGCTGAAGTTATTAATTTTTACCAATATAATACTATTTTTCAAAATACGACTTCTTTCTAATCTAAAACTTGAAAAATTGATATGCTATATTTGGTCGAGTCAAATCTTATAAACACTCTATCATAGTAATATTAAATATTGCACTATTATAAAGCTTCATTTTTCAGCTTGATTTAATAACACGAGTTATAGTAAAAACTGACACAATTAGTTTTGCTTCAATTGAATGAATTCATATGACTCAGTAGGTGTTTTTTAATAAATTTAAAAACTTTTGTATTCAAAAATAAAGAAAAAAGAATCAAGTAAAAAAATTATTTAAATAAAATAAACTAAACTAATTTCTAATTCCGTATTGCCATTATCGTTATTTTTTTGCTTTTTTGGAGTAAAACTAGAGATTAAAAAAATACAAAAACATTAGGAACTACAATTTGAAAAAATATTTTAATAATAAAAGGATCGTCAACAAAAAGTTTGTTTTCTAAAACAAAATAAAACAAAAGTTTAAGAGGATTTTTTGTATTATGAAGAGAAAAGTTCGGCAATTTTGAATGAAAAATAATATTTGGCAAATGTCCACCACTGACAAATGTCGACTCTTTAATTAAAGCCTTGTTTCGTTCACAAATTTTGAGTTTTAAGGCTGAAATTGATTCGATAGGCTCCGTATAGGCTCTGACCTTAACATAGGCCCACAAAAAATAATTCAGTGCTGCTAAATTCCACGATCTGCCTGGCCACTTAACTGCTGATTGTCGTGAAATCATGCGATCGGAAAATTTGGTTTTCAACAAATTTATCGCTTCATTGGCTGTGTGATATGTGGCAACATCCTGTTGAAACCACATATCAATGACGTCCACGCCGTTAATAGTATGCGAAAATTGAGTGGCAACATCCTGTTGAAACCACATATCAATGATGTCCACGCCGCTAATAGTAAGCGAAAATTGAGTGGCTAGCATCTCGCGATAGCCACCTCATGAAATCTGACCATTATTACATGTGCCACCGGGAGTAAACGGAAGTGTAGTCCCTTAAAGACTAGCAGGAGCAACTCCAAGTAATTTCCACGGGAATTTTCAAGCGCCGGAGCTCAACTTTTTAGCTGTTCCCTGACCAATTATTGAGGTTGGCCCTTCGGGAGCATCGTGGTGGTTTCGCTGAATCATTCAGTCAGACTCATCTTGGAAAAAAACGGCCCAATAATGCCTCCAGACTACATACCGCATCATACAGTAACATATTGGGCATGCAAAAGTTTCTTAATAATCGCTCCAGGATTTTCAAGAGCCCAAATGTGACAATTTTCCTTGTTGACATGCCTTGACAAGTGAATGTGATTCGTCAAAAAAATTTTTTTTTCCCGAAAAACCAGTCGGTTGTTCCTGCATGAATTTAGCGAATCTACGGCAATGTGAATGGTTGGTCGGTTTCAATTTCTGCACCAGTTACACCTTGTAAAGCTTCAAAGTAAAATCCTTACGCCGAATTCGTCATGCGGTGGTTTCCTTAGATAAAGCCATTATTGAGAACATTGTGGAATTTTGGCTCACGGCTGCGATGTGTTCGTTTAAACGACTTGGTCGAACACACGTTGATGTTCGCACATTTTGTATCGGGCCTATCATCTCAAATTTAACGACCCATGTCTTAATTGCGATCTCAGCAGAACGATCATGTTGCCCGAAAATATCAAGAATTTTACGAAATCTAACTTTAACAGAGCCACTATTTTCATAGTGGATTTTAGTTATTTTATTGCCATGTTCATGCAAAATTGAATTCAACAATTGTCAATGCATCTACTACGAATACTTCAAAAAGTAAATGTCAAAACTATCATGTTGTTGGTGTTGCCACCATTGAAAAATAAGCTTCTTGTTTAAAAATATCAAAATAACTAGTATTATTCCTGTATTATTGATCTGACTACTATCCGGCTATTATAATTTTAAATTTTATTGTAGCTACACAAACTTTATAACACCTACACAAACTTATAACAAGCTATTTTGTATACTTTATTAGACCTATAATTTTTTTGGATTTTATCTTTAGTTTTACTGAACAATCTATTTAATGTGTTCTAATTCTTATATGTTAAGTGTTAATTACTGATATCGCAAATTATTATTATTTCTCTATTATTTCGAACAGAATCGGTTTATAAAATACAGAATTATAATAATAATAATAATTTTAAAATGGGTTGTTTCTGAAGTGTAAAGATGGGTATAATAAGAGTGCATTATTATTCCCGGAATTTATTTTTAGAAAAACTTCAGTGTGAAAATATCACATAATTTTATTAAGTTGACAATGCAATTTTTTAGTAGCTGTCGAGTTATTTAAAAAAAAATTTTAAGTCGGTCATTTTAACCGAATTCCACAAATCAACATGAACAACAAATTCAGTTACCGTAACGAATTTTGTCTCCATGTAAAATTTATAGTCCAATAATTTTTATAATTAATTGAAGGTAAAATATTTTGTTTGAAATTAACATACACATCTTTTGTAATATTTATTATTTATTTATTTATTTTTTCATCTATTATAATTAAAATTATAATAAATTTTAAGAACTAAAGCACTAGTAACTAAGACTATCTATCGGCTATCTTTTGTAATATTTTTAGAAAATACGCAGCAACAGAGTATAAACAATCAAATTAATAATAATAAAACTAAAAACTTGCTAGAATAAATAAAGACTGGCTTTTGGAATGTTTAAGAATTTAACAATGTACTTTTTATTCGACATAGCTCATGGCAAAATGATTATTGCTCTTATAGCAAAGGACTTAAACATTATGCCAGGCTAAAAACAAGGTATCGGGTTCAGCAAAAAAAATTCGCATTATAGGCATTTCGATGAAACTGTTGCTCCAAAGAGAAAGAACAAAATAACACATTTAAACAAATTTGATTAAGTTATCAATTTAATTGATCTTTATTACAGGTCATTTTTAGAGTTAATATAAATTAAGAATATTTACAAAAAAAAACAATATTTATAAAAACGATTTAATGACCACATAGTCTACATACAGACTACAACTACGCATGAAAATTCCTTTATATAATTACATGACATGAAGAGAAAATATTTGCGCTATTCACATTTTATTTATTTATTAATCATTTTGTTTTTTTAGGTTATAAAATGCACCACAAAAAGTGTAATAATGATGCTGATTATTTTGTTGCTATTGTTGTTTTATTATTATTATTATTATTATTATTGTTAATTAAAAATTTAATAACACAAAATATCTGAGTAACAGGTAAAAAACAGATTTTTTTTTATTTTATTTATAAAATTATAGAGAAGTGAAGGTTTAGTTATATAAAGGATTTTTTGTTGAGAAATAAAAATATGTTCTATTTCAAATTTGAAATTTCTATACCACAACAAAAAAACCTTTATATAACTAAACATTCACTTCTCTATAATTTTATAAATACTTGGTACTCAGATATGTTTGATTACAATAATAAATAAATAGTTTTTTAAATTGATATGATATTTATTTTATTCGAAAAATAATCACTACATTTTCAATATTACTTCTGGCATATGACCGCCATATGTCTGACTTGGACGTAGCTCAGAATTGTCAATGGGTTTTTCCAACACTTGTGAATGCGGTGAATATTGTCCTGCAAGTGGTCAATCGTTTCCAGTTTATCGTCATGCTAAGAACTTCACATTTCCTCACAGACAATAGTCTGGCGGCATTAAGTCGTACTACCGTGAAGGTAATTCAAAAATCCGTAACGTGAAACTAATCGGCTACCAAATTTTTTTCTTTAATAAATTAATTGTGCCATGAGCTGTACAGCGTCTTGCTTAAACCGCGGATCCTGCTCTATAGCATTTACCATTCACTGTAACATTCTCACCAGCATCATTTACAACGAATTACGCAGCAATTATTCCAAGAGCCCATAAATCACGCGAAGCATTTAGTTTTCTGGATGTAAGCTGTCTTAACTTACACTTTAGGATTATTAGCACCCCAAATATTGCAGTTTTAAGCACTGTTAAGGCGTCAGTCTATTCATGTTGAAATGCCAAACCAAACTTTATATAAATCACTTGCTACATAGTTAATGGTCGCTGGTTAAAAAAGTGATGCCAACTTAAAGTTCTATACCACTATAAAAATCACCCGACATAATTAAGCGCATAAATACACAAAGTTAAAAAATGGGATTGAAAGCAGAAGTTAACAAATAACTACTTGATAAAGCCACCAGCTATTCACTTGATATTGCACAACACTAGTTTGTTTTCATTAATTATGTATAATATTGTGTAATACCAGCATAATCCATTATTAAAGTACGACAAAAATACGAACTGCAATAAATGTTTAAATATTTTATACTGCAAAACTAGCATTAAACTTTAATAATTAATTATGCTTTAAATTATTGCAGCTGCCGATTTAAAAAAAAAATATAAACAAATTATTTAAATTATGTTTTGGACTTGAAAGGACACCACCTTGCCGTAGCTAAAATATTAAAAATATTACTTCTTAATCACAAAAAGTATATTTAAATAAGTGGAGCAGAAAAAGCTGAAATATACTTTTTGCAAATCGTATGCTTGAATTTTTGGTTTCACTCATAATTAGTTTTTTCACTCTACAAAAAAAAATAAAAGAAAATCCACAACTCGAAAATTTGCTAGAGAATTATCTGGCAATTTTTTAAATTATCAAAAACCCAAAGAATATGGACAATAAAAAATTAAGGGAGATATAAATCGTTAGTATTTAAGTATTTCTGGCAATTAGCTTAATAACACTAGCAAAGGTAGCAGTAGCTGCATTTCAGTCTATCTAGACAAGCCTACTAACCAAAAAACCGACCTGCTTATTCGCCAGAAGCTGCACAATAATTTTTTATGATTTAATATGCACCTTCTGTAAGGCCACTGTAAAAATAAAATTTAAGTGTTCACTAATTATCACAAGATTCCTTATCGGGTGATTTTTATACAGGTACAGAAATTTAAGTTGGCAACTTAATTAGAATCCATTTTGCCAGCTACCAAGTGATTTATTTAGAGTTTCGTTTGGCACTTCACCATGAATAGACTGATGCCTGAAGAGCGTTTCGAAATTATGGGAATTTAGTTTAAAAATCGTGGTTCTGTTAGAAACACGCAACCCTCATTTTATAACCGAATGTTTGTATAGCAATGACACTCCCATTTTATTGAATGAATACATCTAAATACAAAAAATCCTCAGGGGTATTTTGACATCTATGCTTCAAGAAAAACTAAACTAGTGTTTCCGTTAATTTTGAAAAACGATGCTCATCAAAGATTACTAACTTTTTTGTTCATCAATTGAAGAACCATGTTGTGCAGCAGCAATGATTGTAACAAGATAGCACAACATGTCGCGCAGCTCGTGCCAGTAGTAATTTATTGAAGGAAATATTTTTTAACCGAAAAGTTTTACTCGGGTATGATTTTATGTCGACCCTCATCAAATTTGATGTTGTGAACAAACCGGTTTCGGCTATTTGCCATCTTCAGTGTTCTCTTTATACTAACGCAAAGTTTTACCTTTCGAATCTGTGAATTTTTCTCTAAAATCGTGCCCTTTAACGCCGGTACGGTACTTTTCGTGTTTGAATGGGGGGTTTATGTTAAGGCACCATGTAAAGTCGCTAGTCTATACAGATAAGCTCTATGTGATTAAAAAAAGGAATAGTATGACCACAAGTCTTGTATGAAATAATTGACAACGTCCTCAACAGCCGTGGCAATTATATGCCATTTGCCGCTATTTCGATATTGATAGGCTGACTGATTAGCTTCCAAATGGTTGAAATATATTTTCAAATTCGATATACGCGATCCCGATTTCATAAGCGAATTTTGTTTAGCGATGAAGCTCACTTATGAATGAATGACTACATCAGTAAAGAAAATATACTAAAGTGTATGTTAAGACACCATTGCATCCAGAAAAACTGTGTTTTTTGAAAAACATTGCTAATCATTGATCAGTAATGATTTTTTAGTTCATCAATTGAAGAAGCATAATGTGCAGGATCTAAGATTCTAACAAGAGAACTCACGTCACGCTCGTCAGTTCGTGCCAGAAATAATTTATTGAAGAAAATATTTGGTAAACGAAATGTTGCGCGTATCGGAATTATAAATTTGACTTCAATATCATGCGAATTAATGCCGGTAGAGTATTTTCTGTGGGGTTATATAAAGTTGCTAGTCTACACAGAGAAACTCTAAATAATTGAACCTTAGCGCTAAACGATCACAAGTGTTGGACAAAGTCATTGACAATTGGAACTCCATGTTAGACAATGTCCGCACCACTCGTGGCGGTTATATGTCATTTGTCAACATTAATACACTGAGAGCGTTTCCAAATTGTTGAATTATTTTGAAAATCATGATTGTGTTCGATATACGCCATCCCGCTTTCATAAGCAAATTTTGTTTGACGTTAATGCTTACTTTTGTTTTAATGAATACGCAGTAAATAAAACTGACTCAATAGGAGTGACAAAAATCCTTAGTGCTACATCCAGAAAACTGACTGGCTTTAAAGATCGTGCGATATAGTGCTGGTAAATTTTTGTCTGTGAAGATATGTTACGTCCTAAGTCTACGCTGATGAGCCCGAAACGATTGATCACTTGGAGGACAACTGTAAGATAATTCAACAATAGTTTTTATTATCGCCAGTATTCCGGCTATAAAACTTTATTGTTGAGCGAGCTAGCAGTCCAATTTGCTTCTTTGTATAATTATAATTATTGCTGAGAAAAATATTCATCCTTATATAATAATTCTGACTTGCTTACAAAAAATGCTTGTCAAAAAATGCTTCTTATCAAATATTCTAATGCTAAAATATGGGAGAATAATTTGACAATATTTTGGTAAATTATTTTCCCAGACATAATTTGAAAAGATGCAATCATACCGATTATTAGTGCGAGTATTTTTTAGCTGACTAGTATTCGCAACTAAATCGTTGTGTATTGTCCAGGTTGGAGTGCTCATTCCTAGCTTTATTTACATTTGTATGTTTGCCTGTGCACATCGTCACTTGCAATGTAACACACTGTATGATCGGTTGGATAAGAGCAAATACAACATCAGATGCTTCATAAACAATTTAGGTATGCATGCTACACAACATTCGCCGAAAAAATTTTGACCTCCAGATTAGACTATGTTTAGAAGTCATACTTAAATTATAATGCTAAAAGGTTATATTTCGAATAAAGCAAATTTATTTTATTTCTCTTTTCTGCTTGTTTTATGTATGATTTAATAACAAAAAAATGTTTAGGCTAATGTTTAATAGCTTCTGAAACGGTTTTGCGAGGAAGCCTTCGGCTGTTATATTCAAAGCGCTTGGCAAGATATCATATTTTTTGATTGACAAGTAGCGATATATCAAAATCTTAAAAATATTTTTATCGGAGTAATTTCTGTGAGGCTTATGTTAGCTCGATTAAATGTTTATGTTTTTTTAAATAAAGGGTCCGCCAAATAACTTTTTTAAAATTACTGAATATATTCTCAATATTTCTTTTTTAACTTGAAAGTACAATCTTTCCGGTTAATAATGGAAAATAGTTTCATTCAAATGGCTACTTCGGCTGTCCATGCAGTAGCCTACACGATCGGTCCAATTTTTAAGCACATTATCGATTGTGTACAGCTGTATTTCACTAAAGGCTTCACGAATATTGTCCTTTAAAGCGTCAATTGTCTCTGGCTTGTCGGCGTAACACTTATATTTGATGCCACCACACAAGTAATAGTTCAACGGTGTCAAATCGCACTACGAGGTGGTAAAATGACATCACCTCTGCGGCTGATAATGCGATCTTCAGAAATAGGGCGCAAAACATCGAGTGTGGCCTCGACTGTATGGCACGTAGCGCCGTCCTGTTGAAGCCAAATGTTGCCAATATCCTCCTCTTCACTTTTTGTGAACAAAAATTCGTTCAACATGGCCCGATAACGGTCGCCATTGACTGTAACGGCCACTCCTTGCTCATTTTCGAAGAAAAATGGCCCAATTATGCCTCTGGACCAAACTCCGCACCAAACAGTGACTCGTTTTGGGTGCGTCGGCTTTTCAATGTATGCGTGCGGGTTTTCTGTGCCCCCAATGAGACAATTTTGCTTGTTTACATACCCGCAAAGATCAAAATGAGCTTCATCTGAAAAAATGATAATTTTTTGCTAAATCGTTATCTTCTGTAAGTCGATCGCAGGCCCACTTTGTATGGCGTCATACCCAGGTCTTTATGCAAAATTCGTCTCAATAATGTCTCTGAAATGTTCAATTATTGAGAACGATGGTGAATTGATTTTGATGGCGCTTCACGCACACTTTCTGCCACAGCAGCAATATTCTCGGGTATACGTACTGTTTCTGGCTTTTCACGATCTGGTTTATCGATGAGGATGCTAGTGTCTTTTACTTTTTTCACAAGATAACGAACATACGGAGCTGACAGTACTTCTCTTCTTCCAAAATCCGTACGCAATTTTCGCACACATTCTGCAACATCACCATGATTTTCAAAGTAATGTCGCAATATTTCCCAGCGTCGTTCATGCGCCATATTCGTTCAGCGGAAGAATAAAACTAATTATCTGTCAAATCAAACATGAGCTAAGTGTTACCATTCACGAGATAAGCACTAGTTGAAAAAAAAATGTTAGATGGCGGACCCTTTACCAGCAGATCACAAAAATAAGTCAAGTTTGTTTTCTCAATAAATTCAATATTGACGGTCTTGCCGAATATAACAATTTTTAATAAATTTCTCGCATAAATATTTATTTTACGTAAAATCCAGCTACTATACGCGAAAAATGGAGCTACCGAGTTTTAAAGTTATAGAAATATCATTTCGCATAGTTTCTTTTCTTTTATTAAATCACTCTTAAAGGTTTGCGTAAGCGTTTCATATTTTGACTCTCTTACTCTCCCTGTCAAAACCTTAAATAAATGTTATGTATATTAATGAGCGGTAATCAAGATTAAAAAAAATATATGAAGTTCATAGATAATTTTTTTATGTATTTTCCTCTATACATTTTTATCCTCCTGCTTTTTTTGCTATGAATCTCTACATGTTAGAAAAGAAACACAGAGGGAATAACACGATATTGTGTGTAAAAAACGCTTAACTTTTCACAATAACTGCTTTATTAAAATAAACTAACTCAATAAGTGTAACATTTCACTTAATGAAGTGGAAAGCATTTGAAAGACTAATGGCTGTTGGCACTAGAGACAAGAAACAAACTTTTTACAATTGTCAATAAAATCTAATGCGACTTATAAACAAGCTTATGTTTTATACTCAAACAGAATAAAAAAAGGAAAGTTAAAAGTTATAATGGTTTAAATTGAATGCTCGTATAAGGCGGCAGGAATAAAATGAAACATTTAAGTAGCTAAATTAAAATAATATGAACAAAAAATATGCTATTTAGTAGAGAGATCTAAATATATTAAATGAAATCAAATTAATTAAGTTTATTGATTAAAGTTAGCATAAAATAAAATATAAAGTGTTTAGTCAGGCTTAAGATCATGTTTTTTTTTATTTTAAATAGTTTAAACCCCAGCACAGTATTATGCTTTGATTCAGTAGGCAAGTGCTTTACCAAAATTTAATAGATAGAAATTTTTTATATGACCACTATAATTCTGGTACTAGATATGATAACATTATAGGCTACCAACGAGAGAATAGTCATCAAGGGAAATATGTACAGTGCATTAGACTTAGACCATGCCGACGACATATGTCTGCACGCTCATAATATCTTGGGTATACTAACAAAACTGCAGGCTATACAAAGGATTGTGAGAAAGACTATGAGGCGGAAGTTGGCAAAGTGGATATGGTATTTTAAGCGTTATCTGTTTAAGCAAATAAAATAAAATCATATAAAAAGTTGGGTAGATAATTTCAAAACGCAAGCTATTTTTATTTCGCACGAAAATCGCTTTGAAACAATTAAAATCCACAATGAAAATGGTGGGCCTGTTAAAGTTACATTTCGTAAAATTCGTGATATTATCGAACAACATAATCGTCCCTCTAAAACTGCTATTAAGAATTTAATTGTTAAATTTGCGTCAATAGTCTCGATACAAAATGTGCGAACACCAATGTGTGTTTGACCGGGTCGTTGAATTACAAACATCGCAGCCGTAAGCCACAGTGTTGAAGCAGATCAAATGTTTTCCATTCCTCGACATTCTTAACAATTGGGGTTACCTAAAACCACCGCCACATGCGTAGGAACTTGACTTTGAAGTTTTACAAGGTTGAACTGGTGCAGGAATTGAAGTCGATCATTTACATCGCCGTAGATTTGCTCAATTTCATTTTCTGAAAAAATCATTTTTTTTCAGACGAAGCTCATTTTCACTTGTCAGAAAATGTTAAACAAACAAAGTTGCCGCATATGGGCTTCTGAAAATCCTAGAGCAATTATTTAGAAGTCTTTGCATGTGTCACTATATGGTGTGCTATGTGGTCCGGAGGCGTGATTGGGGGGTTCTATTTCCCAGACGAGGCTATGAATGCGGTAACGGTCCATGGATGACCCTATCGCGAGATGCTAACAACTCAATTCTGGACCATTATTGACGACGAGGATATTACTGATATATGGTTTCAACAGGACGGTGTCCCATATTAGACAGGCCATGAATTTAATGCAAGCCAAATTTCACGACAATCAGCAGTTAAGTGGACAGCTAGATCGTGTGATTTAACACCACTGGATTATTTTTGATCGGGCTATATTAAGGGCAGAGTCTATATGGAGCCAACCGACATAATTTCAGCCTAAAAAATCAAAATCCGTGAATCGATTAACGAATTAGTACCGCCATTTTGCCTAGAAGTGATTAAAAACTTTGATGAAAGAATCCACATCTGTCAACGTTGCCACCGTGGATATTTGTCAGACATCACTTTTATTTATAATCTAAACTTTTTGCTTCATTTTGGTTTACAGAAAACAAATTTCTTGTTGAAAAACCGTCTATATAAAAATTTAAGGGATAGTCCTTGTATGTATGAGAGAACTCATTTGAACTAAAATTTGAAGTTGAACTAATAATTCGAATGAAAGTTTAAAATTTAAATTATTCACCTGACGTTATATACCACAAAAACGACCAAACAATTATTTAGGTATGTAACGAGATTTTTACACTCACAGTAAATGAGGGAGGTAGAAAGTGAGCTTAACTTAAAATATGTATTTTAAGTTTCGGAAAAAACTCCCATATGCAAAATTTAATATGTTTCTTATGAAAATTTTGACTGTAGTCATTCTTTAACTTTTTACAATTCGGACATTAAAGTTAAAGAACACATATTAATTTTAATAATTAAATCTAGATGCACTTTTTTCTGTTAAATTAAATGACGTTGTTGGCTTTGCATGTGGATATTTTTACATGCATGTAAAGATTATAATGTTTAATTTTTTCTTATTATGCTTTCTTACCTTAACTGTCGTAAGTACAAGCAGACAAAGGATATCTGTTTGCATATGCATGTATATGTGGCAACGACAACGAATAACATTGCATGTTTATAGCATCGTAAATATATTTTGTTCGCATCGTATCTGATATAAGTGGTAATAAAATAACTTAAATTATTATTTTAAAATGCTGCTATTCTTATATTTCCTTTTGCGTAAAATGCAACTTTTAAAAGAAAATCTTTGAAACTAAGTGTGAGAGGAAAGAAAATTTAGCTCATTTTATTTACAATGGCAGCAGGTAAAAATGAAACGTGAGATTATATGGGAGCATGCATTAACACTCATTTGCTCACAGATAAAGAATCCAACATAGACAGACACGCACAAGTGCAGCTTAAAAAAGATTAAAAGTGAATCATTATAAATTAAGACATTAAAGAACACATTTTAATTAAATTTGAAAAAGAGAAACATGAAATGGAAATATAAATTTAAGAACATTAAAAGTTTTCAGCATAATAACGAAGAGCATTATTATTTCATTTAAAGTTTCAATTGAAATTTTTTTTTATAGATTTTGTAAACTTAATTTCCTTTTACTAACACACTTATCATTAAATGTGATATTGTGACATTATTTGCCTGGACTTTGAATTCCCTGTACTGTAAAACTATGAACATGAACCTCAATAGACTAATGGGCTAAAAATTAGTGTACAGCTAGCAGGTCTTTAGTTCAGATCTAATGAGGATACAAGCCTTTGTGCTTAGTCAGAGATCACAAATAAAATACATTGAAGCGTATATCGATTTTTTTATAAAAACTTAATTTTTTTCCCTCACACCCAGTTTGTGTGGTGTGGTTCATTTTAAAAAATAGAATGTTCTCTTACATAAATTGTTTTTCTATTATAATGTAAAAGTAAAAAGTGCATTTCAAAGAAATTTAAATATTAAAACATTGCGTTATTTGAAACCGTTTTATATTTGAATAATCTTTTTTTCTAATTTATAACAATCATTTTAAAATCAATAAAATGAACAATTTTATTTTACTTTAAACAAAGAAGAAAAATATAAAATTAATTAAAATAGAATATTCTATATTAATACCTTTTCTATAACAAATAAAAATGCTTCAAATGTGTTACATAAAAATATTTAAATTAAATTTCTGCACACACACAAACATAAAAAAATTTATAAAAAAAAATAGAAAATGAATGAAATCAAATAAAATAAAATTTTTGTATTTTTTTAAAATAATTCTTTAATTCCACAGATTAATAGTGGATACAGGATAAGCGATAGAACTGGCAATACCAGTATAAAAAAGCAATAAAATTTCGATATTTCGGAGAACTATACCTGATCAGTTGAAGTCAGGAGAAAGCCTGATGAAAGGCCAAAATAATTCTGGAGTACAAATCGATTATCAGAAAGACCTATCACATCATCTAGCACCCGGTTCCCCTGAAGTTTTCCCCAGGAAAGCCATTAAATTACTTTTGGGTAAGCAGAACTGTTGCTGTGAGATAAGCCAAACTTAATGTTTTGGTGCTTAAATTTTCACATAAAAAACTTATCCAGAAGTGTCCGATTTTCGCATTACAAAACGGGAATAATATCCTTCAGCAAACACCAAAATACATAACCGTTTGTTATTGATTAACAAAAATCTAAATATTTTCCATGAATTAGATTGCCAAGTTTTTAATATTTCGTTTAAAATTATACTTAGTTTTTGTATTGGCGTCACAAGAATTGGACAACGAAAATAAAAAACATCTGCAGAGAAATTTGTATTGTAAATATTATGTAAAGTTAAGTTATCTGCTGGGGTATATGCTGGGATCTTTTTCGTTGATTTTCCATAGTTAAATTTTTCAAAAAAGTCGAAATATGAAACTAAAGTTCTTGTCATCTGAAGGCTTTACAAAAAAAATCAATTAAAGTCACAAATTTTAACTAGTTTTCGGTGAAAAAAAATTTAAAAATAAAAAAATGTTGTCAGACAAATTTAAAAATTGTAATTAATCACATATTAAACGTGTTCTTAGAAAAAAAATTATTTTCAAGAGAATTTATTTTCAAATAATTTTATTTCAAATAATTTTCCTCTGCACAATTTTTCTAAAACTTAGAAAAGCTGAGTTAATTAAGCTTGAAATATCAATAACAGTTACTTATTAAAATTTTTTTGTTTAATATACTTTTAATTATTCGTCTTGCATTATTATTATTAGCCGTTATGTGACCTTTTGATAAAATTGTCAGCAGTTGCACTGAATAAATTGATTGAAAAGCATATGTTTCAAAAAGGGGCACAAATAGCCTCCTGGATATCCAATAAGGGTAAGATTGATTATCGCAACGCTATCATTAGACACAGCATATATATGTAATCCGTATATGTGTTAACTGCACTGCTTGCGTATGACTACTAATTAATAATCAAATATTCACATATAAATCATACGCCTATCTCTGAATAATTTATTAAACATTCAAATACTCTTTTAAATACTGTATTACTATTATTTTCAAGGCATATTTCTTTCTTAAAAAGCCCGCATATAGACAGCCTACAAGACCATGGAACGCTCCAAGCTTAATCCATTTGTTCTAATGACATCTAACGGTTATGGACAGGGTAACTTAAAGGACATCCAGATCTTCATAACCCGAAGTCAGCGATTTAAGCTTTCGTGGACACCCCTAATAAATGCTATTTAGCATTGAGAATTCAATATTTCATGATTCTATGTTAAAATTAAATTTTATTTCAAAGGTGTTTTGTTGTTACAAGATGACACTGAAAATGGTGGTTACATGAAGACAACATGTTCTTAAATATGATGTCTTAATCGGATGATGATGCAGACTCAGAACATGCATATGAACGACTAAGAAAAACAAGCTCACTAGAACCACAAGTGTAATTTCTGCGGGGACGTTGACAATAATTAAAATCCCTCCAAATTGTATTTCCATGCAGAGACAACAAAAATAAAAATAACAAGCAAATTAAAGTGCATATAGAAAGAGATCAGCATTTGGATTCAAGTGATTGAGAAAAAAAGCTAAAAATTTGATATTGTTGTGATTTTTAAGGCATCAAATCCACTTTTTTTGATAAAGTTTTTTCCGCTTTGTTTTCTTCTAGTCAATGTGTATAACTGTGCTTCAGACATGAGGGGAGATACGAATGAATGAATGAATTCTTATCAATTGACAGTTTGATGCTTGATTCAATTTCATAACATTTTGTGATAACTAATGAAATAAAATTGTTCGCAACCATAAAGTTACATACATAATGTGTATATCTTTGTAAAAGAAATACAATATAGAAAGTAAAGAGCTAGGAATCGAGCTATTGATTTATAATTGATTAAAAAAAAATTATTTTGAAATCATATGAGTTAAATATTTTTAAATAAAATGAAATCGAAAATAAATATAACAGAACTATTAAATTTTACACCATACATAGTGGAAAATAGATTTCCTTAGTATAATAATAAAAATTTACAATAAAACTAATTATTACAATTAAAACAATATTCCAAAGGTAAGTTTGTATTTAAATTTGGCGTTTAATATTTTATTGGAAATTGATTTGTTTTATAAAACAAACATACTTATATACTTCTATTCAACTGTACTAAAAATTTATTTTAGCTTTTTTTATATTTTAATATTTTACCCACCTTTGTGTATTTAAAAACTTACAAAAATTATTTCTTGATAATGAATATCACACACAATAATTTGATAATAAAAATATGTAATAACTTATAAAATATCTGAAAAATAACAATAAATTTTAACAACGAACTGTGAATGAATAAGAGGGAAAATAATAAGCGAAATATTTTTGCATACAAACAGTGTAAAATGTAGCAAAGTAATGCAGGAAAAGGCAAACATGGAATAAATATTATTGCCAAACTTTACCACATACGAACGCATACAAACATACATTTATGTAATTTACATTAAAACGAAAGCCAACTCTGTTGATTAATATATTTCGTTCATTTTATTTCACATATTTCTTCAGTTCATCAACAATATATAACAATGAAGATAAATTAATATAATTTTGATAATCATAGCGGATGTAATAAGAAAAAGATTGTGATGAGTTTAAAATTAATTTTTGTTAAGTACTTAAAATTACATTATAGTTCGTTAACTAAAGGGATATTAAAAAGTTATTTTAGTACAAAAAAAAATATGTTCGAATTTTCTGAGTATTTTAAGGCATTTTCTTTTATCCTTGTATTTCGGTTAAAAATTATAAAATAAAATAAAAGCTGAAATGAGTTATATTGTATTCTGTAAAAAATATTGCAAAATGCTTTAAGCATTTCATGGCATGAATATTTCATTTCATTATAACATATATTTTTTATTTCAATTTTCATTATTTTCCATTTCTATTTTCCTGTCTTTTTTTCTGATTTTTCTCTACCATTTGTCTTGGCAATAGTTAAATATTATAATAATACACTTGTCAGAAATGACATTGAACATAATAAACCCTAACATCAAAATGAGCGATTAAAATATATTTTTATTCATTTCTGAAACAGCAAACAACCTTGCACTACATAAGATGCATTTGCAGCCGAGCTTTAATATTTTAATTACAATATCATTTGATTATTTATAAATTATAAAAAACATAATCTAAAACTATTTCGACTATTAAATATGGGTCTCTTGTTATTACCATTCACTTGTTCATAATAATAAACTGCTTTCTTCAAACTTCCACTTTAAACACATTGAGCTGCTATTTCATGTTTAACACGACCACATTTTATACAAGTAAACGAAATTAAGCGACAGCAATTGGCAGAAACCAAAATTATTAACTCATTTTCACACCTGCACAATTAAATTTATATACACTTATATACATACATAAGTATGTATGTGTGTAACAAATACACTGCAGCAAGAACATTCGCACATTTTGTTTGGTTATTTAGCTCCAAGTTTCCTTTTATACCTCAAAACAATAAATCAATTATGCTAACGGACACATAAACATGGTCTTCCAGCTGCATTGATTGTACCGATTATGATTAGAAATATTTAACTCTGCAAGCGGTAAAAGGTACATCAAGTTTTTTCGCACTGCACCATCAAAAAGGGTTCCATACTTTTGGTCGATCACTGGGAATCGAAAAATTTTAACAATGACATTTTTTTATAGAAAATATTTAGCTTAACTGAATTTTGCATAGAATAGTTATGAAGGTTTGATATGAAAAAACTACCACTGATGATATTTTTTGTAGAAAAATTATTACTGGTGCAATTTCTCCTATAGAAAAATTATTACTGATGAAATTTTTCCTATTGGAAAATTATTACTGATGAAATTTTTTCGATAGAACAATTTTAAGTGATGAAATTTTTCCGATAGAAAAATTATAATTGATGAAATTTTTCCGATAGAAAAATTTTAACTGATGAAATTTTTCCGATAGAAAAATTTTAACTGATGAAATTTTTCCTATAGAAAAATTATTACCGATGAAATTTTTCCTATAGAAAAATTATTACTGATGAAATTTTTCCTATAGAAGAATTATTACTGATGAAATTTTTCCGGTATAAAAATTATTACTGATGAAATTTTTCCTATAAACAAATTTTAACTAATGAAATTTTTCCTATAGACAAATTTGAACTGATGAAATTTATCCTATAGCAAAATTTTAACTGATAAAATTTTTCCGACAGAAAATTTATTACCGATGAAATTTTTCCGACAGAAAAATTATTACCGATGAAATTTTTCCTATAGAAAAATTATTACTGATGAAATTTTTCCTATAGAAAAAATATTACTGATATAATTTTTCCTATAGAAAAATTATTACTAATGAAATTTTTCCGGCAGAAAAATTATTACCGATGAAATTATTAAAGAATTTCCGTAGTAAAACATAAATCCAGAGTAAGACTTTCTATCGGTAGTATTTCCACCCCAATCAGCATCAACGTATCCACTCAATTCAGTTTTATTACATTTGTAATGTAGTTTAAATTCAATAGTACCTGATAGATATCTTAAAATATTCTTAGCCGCATTGAAATCCTCAACATGGGGATTCGTATTTTTCTGTGATAATTTTGCTACTGAGTGTAATATGTCAGGTCGACTTGTAATAGCTAAATACATCAATTCGCCCATTATTGCTTGGTATTTAGAAACATCTATTTGCGTACAATGTTTTTCGCAAGCCACTTGAAAACCAGGCTCCAGTGGGACCGATACTTTTTTACATTGCTCCATGTTATATTTTTTCAATAATGTTTTTATGTATTGACTATTACTTATAGTTAGATCACCTTTCTCACCATCTCTATCGATTTCCATACCAAGAAAATGTTGCACTTGCCCTTTATCACATACGCTAAATTCTGTTGATAGCTCAAATTTTATTCTTTCAATAACTAATTTATTCTTGCTTGCAATAAGTATGTCATCCACATATACTGCTAATAAAACATATTCACTTTCAACCACCATCTTATACAAACATGGCTCGTTGTCACAACTTTGGAAACCAATCTTCTTCAGGAATAAATCAAGTTTCGCATTCCACTCTCGGCCAGATTGTTTAAGACCATACAGAGACTTTCGTAAACGCAAAACCTTATTTGGATGATTTTTATTTACAAACATACTAGGCTGTCGCATATAAATTTCCTCGTTCAGATCACCATTCAGATATGCACTCACAACATCCATCTGATCCAAATACATACCTTTGCTCACTGCTATAGCAAACAGAAGCCTTATATTTGAATATCGAATAACAGGAGAAAATGTTTCGGAATAGTTTACTCCGTATTTCTGACTGCACCCTTTTGCCACAAGTCTTGCTTTATAGCGTTCAACCTTTCCGTCTTTTAAAGTTTTTATGGCATACACCCACTTGCAACCAATTGCATTTTTCCCGATAGGTAAATCAACCAATTCCCACGTTTTATTTGCTATCAGGGCATTATATTCAATCTGCATTGCATTTCTCCATTCTGTTGATTTTTTACAAGAAACTGCTTCTTCTACACTTTGAGGTACGAACTCAACTTTAGCCGACAAGCCATTCACCATGTTATATTGCTTCTTAGGTCTACCTGGCTTATTATCACGAATTATTCTGGGACGACCTCTCCCTCTTCTTAATGGACTATTAGTCACAGCCTCAGCATTTCTTTCTTGTGTCTGAACATCAAGGTTTTCATTTAACAGTTGAATATCATTAAAATTATCATCACTTCCCTCTGCAATTTCATTTGAATCTCCTTCATCAGCCGTATTAAAACCATCTTCATCTTCTTCTATTATGTGTTCATTAACAGAAACCTTTGATGTATTAGAATTTTCCTGATTTTTATCAGTAAAAAATATTAATAAATCATCATCTTTATTCTCTGCTCTATTTTCACTATCGACATAAGTATTAACCATACTTTCTTCAAACCTCACATCACGTCTCTCAATCACTCTTTTAGATTCTTTATCATACAATCGGTAAGCCTTTGCTACTCGAGAATACCCAACCATGATATACTGTTTACCTTTCGCATCAAACTTAAAATTCTGACGTTTATCTAAGACTATGGCGCATGACCCAAAAACTTTTAAATGTCTCACTTTTGGCTTATACCCATACCATGCTTCATATGGAGTTTTATCTGACAAAGCTTTAGTAGGAGAACGATTTCGCAAATATACAGCTGTGGCAATAGCTTCTGCCCACAGACTCTTACTTACATTCGCATGAATTAGCATTGAACGGGACATCTCCACTAATGTACGATTAGCTCGTTCAGCTACACCATTTTGTTGAGGTGTATAAGCTACCGTCAACTGACGCAAAATTCCCTGTTCCTGCAGATATAAGTCGAATTCTTTATTTAGATATTCACGTCCATTATCACTTCTTAGCAACTTGATCTTATTTCCAGTTTGACGTTCTACTTCTCGCTTAAAAATCTTAAATTTTCCGAATACTTCATTTTTAGATTTCATGAAATATACAAATACTCTTCTAGTTTTGTCATCAATAAAGGTGACAAAATATTTAGCTCCGCCTATAGAAGTCACATCAATCGGTCCACACACATCCGAATGAATCAGCCCCAAAATCTCTCCAGAACGATGTTCAGTTGCTCTTGGAAATGGTGTGACGTGGATCTTGCTTACCATACATGTCTTGCAATTAAGTTCTTTTGTATGCCTCGAAATATTCATACCACTTACTAGACTCTTCTTACTGATATTGCCTAAATCGTTAAAGTTCAAATGACCATACCTGCAATGCCAAAGCATGTCATCGTTACTTGCTGCATACACACACTGCTTGGGTTCTTGATACATAACAAATAAACTGTCTTCTCTACGTGCTTTCAGAACCACATAACCACGACGATCCTTTATTTGCACCCCATTAAACTTAAACGTAGCTGTAAAGCCATTTTCAACTGCCTTGCTAACTGAAATAAAATTCCCTCGCAATTCTGGACAATACAAAACATTCTCCAGCACAATTTTACAATTTGCGTTAAGTATAACCTTGCCTTTACCAGTCGCAGTTATACACTCGTCAGCTGCTACACAAATCTTTTCGTCACATTCTTCAAAAATTTCAAATGAGCTTCTGTTGTTGCACATGTGTGATGTTGCACCACTGTCAACATACCACAAACTCTGGTTAAAGCCCTTTATTGCTGCAGTCATCGCAAATGTTTTTTCATCAACAGATTTTTTTACACGACAGTCTCGTGCATAATGACCTCTACGACCACATGAATAACATCTCCCCATACCTGTTTTATTTTCTCTTCCATTTCTTTCTTTAAAGCCTTTACTATTTTTAATGGAACGTGCACCATATGCTAGCTGTAAACCACTTTCTTCAGTATCTTGACAAATGTTTCTTCTCCGGTCAGCTTCTTCTAACAGCTTAATCTTTAAAACCTGAAATGACGGCAAACTATCTCGTGTCTCCATAGCTATTATGAAAGCCTCATATAATTTCGGCAAACTTGATAGTAGTACTATTGAAATTAATTCCTCTTGAATCTGAATACCTACATCAGCAAGTTTTTCTATAATTTCTTCGAACTTATTGATATACTGGGCCATCTCTTCATTAGCCTCCATCTTTAGATTCATCAAACGTTTATACAACAAAACTTTCTGTATTGGGCCTTTGGGCTTATGCACCTCGGATAATTTATTCCAAGCTTCAGCAGATTTTGTACATTTCTTTATGTAATTCAGCTGGCTCCCTTTAATACCCAATACAATGATAGCAAGCGCCTTCTCATCGTTAGTTACCCAATCAGCTTTCTGTTCGGCACTCCAATCAGGCTCACATCTTAATTGACCATTCGTATATTTCCACAATCTATTATGGATCAAAACGCTTTTCATATGCACATGCCAGGAATCATAATTCCGTTCATCTAGTTTTTCGATTTGCAGAAACGACGATGTCATATTTTATTTTTATTAATCTTTTAGTCAAATCTTTATAACACAAACGTTTTTAACCTTCCACGCCTGGGCCCATAACCAATGTTAGATATTGAAATGACAAACAACCGAAGATATATATAAACGATACAAAGTTTTATTGATGAATAATTTTTCTACAAGCAATCAAAGTATAGAACAATTATTGTAACATAAAACAAAGGCTACTACGTATTAGATTTGTTATTATAAGAAAAGTGTTTTACAAACAAGTAATAATTTCAACAGAAATTTTTCCTATAGAAAAATTATTACTGATGAAATTTTTATTATAGAAAAATTATTACTGATGAAATTTTTAATATAGAAAAATTATTACTGATGAAATTTTTACTATAGAAAAATTATTACTGACGAAATTTTTCCTATAGAAAAATTATTACTGATAAAATTTTTCCTATAGAAAAATTATTACTGATGAAATTTTTCCTATAGAAGAATTATTACTGATGAAATTTTTCCTATAGAAAAATTATTACTGATGAAATTTTTCCTATAGAAAAATTATTACTGATGAAATTTTTCCTATAGAAAACTTATTACTGATGAAATTTTTCCTATAGAAAAATTATTACTAACGAAATTTTTCCTATAGAAAAATTATTACTGATGAAATTTTTCCTATAGAAAAATTATTACTGATGAAATTTTTCCTATAGAAGAATTATTACTAATGAAATTTTTCAATTCGAAAAATTATTACTGATAAAATTTTTCCTATAGACAAATTTTAACTGATGAAATTTTTCCTATAGACAAATTTTAACTGATGAAATTTTTCTATAGCAAAATTTTAACTGATGAAATTTTTCCGACAGAAAATTTATTACCGATGAAATTTTTCCGACAGAAAAATTATTACCGATGAAATTTTTCCTATAGAAAAAATATTACCGATGAAATTTTTCTATAGAAAAAATATTACTAATAAAATTTTTCTATAGAAAAAATATTGCTAATGAAATTTTTCTACAGAAAAAATATTACTAATGAAATTTTTCTATAGAAAAAATTATTACTAATGAAATTTTTCTATAGAAAAAATTAATACTAATGAAATTTTTCTATAAAAAAAATTATTACTAATGAAATTTTTCTATAGAAAAAATTATTACTAATGAAATTTTTCTATAGAAAAAATATCACTAATGAAAATTTTTGCTGCTGAAAATGTTTCAATGGAAAAGTTTTTACTTCTGAAAATTTTTTATATAAAAATTAGATTGGAGAATAAGTGTATGTGTAGTTTCTATTATTAAAGGATATTTCATCTAGTACTAGCTAGGTCCACCATAATTATTAAATGTTAATTTTGGCCTCTTATTGTTGGTTTAATGATTTTGAAGAAACAGCAGGGAAAAATATATTCTTAAAATTCAAAATGTTTAAAGAGTCCTGCACGTAAACGTAGAAGTTATAAGACTTAAAAGTTGTGGATTTTTTGGAAGGTTAATATAATAAGCAGTTAAGATGCAGAACACAAACACACAATAAATTCAAATATTCTGAACATTTTTCGAACTACAAAACACTCACTTTCTAATCAAACGGAAATTATTTTTATCAAATAATTTACGATTACAATAAAAATGACTAAGAACATGAAACCAAATAGGGAAGAAGAAGACTTGGTAAATAATGGATTAATAACTTTTTTTAATGTGTATCGTTCGAGGTATTTTATAAATAATTTGCAATTTTTCTTGTGTATTTTAACAGTTGATTCCTTTGCCTTTTGTAACACTAATGTCTATCACAGTAAAAAAGAAGACGGAAGTAATCCCAGCAAATTTTTGTATAACTGGTGTTTAAGGATAACACAAAGAAAAGGTTTGAAAAAGAAGAAAAATAATAGAATTATTTAAGATGGGGTTGTTAGGGTAGAAAAAAAAACAGTAGCGAAATACAGGTGGTGGCTTCGATGCTGCTATGGCAGCTGCTTATGGTTGTGTGGCTTGACGCGGTGTAAAACACATTCAATTTTTTTAACGTTTATACATAAAGAACATCCAAAAACTTACTTACAAAGAAAAAGAAGATAAACTATTACAAAAAAGAACACAAAATTAAAAAATTGCCTTTTCGATGAAGTAGAACAAAAAACAATAAAATAATGAAACTAAAAAAATGAATAGCGGGTGCAAAAATTTCTTGCAGCCATAAAAATCAAGTACAGTTGAGGTTAACCACAAATGCCAGCTTAAGTAATATATGTTCTTTAGATTTTTTTTATTATTGCTGAGGTAAAGATTTTTGAATCTACTAAATACATAAACACTGTAACACTTACTATAAACTGGCTTGATGCTGCTACCATTAAAAACCGCCACCGTTAAAATCCCACTTACATCCACCCTAGATTGACGGCATTACTTTACATCAGTATTTCATGGCTATAGTTTTATTGTAAATATATTCTGTTTGCATATTCAAATACTTTTTCATACTGCGGCAGCTACAATTATTTTTGCTGCTCCAGCTTGTGCTTCAACTAGTTTTTCTTCACTTTTTGTCAAGTCGGTTTTGTAGGTGACAAATATGGATGTGATTTCACAGTTACACCACAATTAGTCTCTTTTATTAAACTAATTAATTCTTCTCTTTTAGTTTTTTGCATCTTTAATCCTTCTGGCATAAGCAACAGCTATCACGAATGGTAGATTGAAAAGAAGGAGAAATTATTTTGATAATAAAATCACTTTATTCACATCAAATGGTTACAAATGCAAGTTGATAGAGAAGATGCTAGAAGATATTTTTCATAACGTTGTTTTTTTTAATTAAAAAATAAGATAAATTAAAGTTTTGATGTTTGCAAAGATTTACAATCCACAAAGTTGAGGTTTTTAAAAAATAATTTTGATATCCAATTTTGGCAACACCAACAACATGATAGTTTTGATATTAAATTTTTGGGCGTATTATATTAGTAGCTGCATTGGCAATTGCTACAACGAATTCTATTTCGCCGAAAATTGCATTAAAATAATTAAAGTCCATTATTAAAATGGTGGTTCTGTTAAAGTTACATTTCGTAAAATTCGTGATATTTTCGGACAACATAAACGTCCTTCTAAATCTGCTATTAAGAATTTGGTCGCTAAATTTGAGTCGACAGGTTCAATACAAAATGTGCGCACATCCACGCGTGTTAACCTGAAGGCATCACAGCCGTGAGCCACAGTGAAGCAAATCCAAATTTGTCAACTCCTCGATGTTCTCCACAATTGGAGTTATGTAAAACTACCACATGGCCGTACAAGGTTCAACTGGTGCAGGAATTAAAGCCGACCGGCCATTCTCATCACCGTAGCTTCACAGAATTCACTCAGGAGCATACGGCTGGATTTTTTGAAGAATTTTTTTTTTTCACACGAAACCCATTTTCACTTGTCAGGGTATGTCAACAAGCAAAATTGCCGCATATGGGCTTCTGAAAATCCTAGAGCGATTGTTGAGAAGCCTTTGTATGCTTAACATGTCACTAAATGACGTTCTATGTGTACTGGAGGCGTGATTGAGCCTTTTTTTTCAAAAATGATTCTGAAAATGGGGTAACGGTCAAACATCACCCTATCCCGAGATGAAAAGATATATATGGCCTATAATTGACGACGTGGATAACACTGACATGTGGTTTCAATAGGATGGTTGCCATATGCCACACAGCCAATGAAACGAGCAATTTATTGCAAACCAAAAATCCCGATCACATAATGTCACGATAATCAGCAGTTAAGTGGTCAGTCAGATGATATAATTTAACACCACTGGATTATTTTTTGTAAATCTGTTAAATACAGACTCTATACGGAGCCACTCAAATCGATTTCAGCTTTAAAACTCAAAATCTGTGATGTGATTAATGAAATAAAGCCGCCATTTTGCCAAAGAGTGACTAAAAACTTCAATGAAAGAATCGACATCTGTCAGTATGTTCGTGGTGGATATTTGCCACACATTTCAAATTTCATTGATAATTGATGGACTTTTCTCTTTGTAATATAATATAAATTTGAATTTTTTACTTTATTTTATTTTAGAAAACAAATTTCTTGTTGAAATACTCTTTATACATTTCGAAGTATTTTTTTAGTAAAACTACAATAATAACGATAATTAATTGATTAAAGTTAAACTTAAACTCTAACGAAAATAGCGTAAGAAGTAAATTCATTTTTTTTGAATTTAATAAAAGGTGCCCCGAAGGAGAGTAAAAAAACTGCAAACAACAAAAATTTCTTTTAAAGATAAAAGCGCTTAATTCAGTGGAATAAATCCTCCTTCATTTTTTCTGGCTGGAGTCTTGCAAATTCATTTTAGCCTTTTAATTTGATTATCTTCCTTTTCTAGAGCTGTAGCGATAACTTGAATTGAGCGAGTATAAAATATGTGATTTTCGTTAACGCAAAACATCAGATATACAACAGATTGGTATAAATTAATCGTAGAATTTCGTGGAAATTGAAAGCCTGAAAGCAGTGATAGGCCCCTGATGTAGAGTTAATAAGGAAGGGATCTCAGTGAAAGTAGATATTTTAACTGCACATTTTTTATTTTTTAAGGACCGACAAAGATGAATAAAACTTAATGTAGTTTACATATTTAATTTTTCTTATTATTTTTAAAATAAAATATTTTATACAAGAATTTACATTATATTCACTGTTTACATATCGATTTTGCTTTTTGGTAAAGTGTTTCTAAGTGTTTATATTGAAACTGCTGATAATAAAAAATATTTACTTTCTTTTGCCTTGTTTTCTAAAAT
Source organism: Trichopoda pennipes (assembly GCA_030448955.1). Classification (NCBI taxonomy): domain Eukaryota; kingdom Metazoa; phylum Arthropoda; class Insecta; order Diptera; family Tachinidae; genus Trichopoda; species Trichopoda pennipes. Next base: position 53,144 of record JASKUP010000315.1, read on the forward strand.
ATCCTAAACAATTGAATCTAATTTTTTTATCATTTTGTTATTTTTTCGCTTATTCTGTTTTCTTTTTTTTAACATTGATTTAATCACTTTTTTAACATTCTCTATCTTAAAATCGTTTTATTTCGTCAAATGTATTTATTGTATTTTTATTACAAATTCTTGTCGCTTGAAGAAAAAGCCAGCAGTTTTAGAAAAAAATAATTTAAAATGTGACAAATGGAGAAAAAGGAAAAAAAAACAGGATCAATATCTTAAACAAACTTTATAAAAACAATTAATTTATTTTGTCAAAAAACTTACTTCAATAATAGATTTTTTTAAGAAATTTTTTGATAACATATAACAGTTATAAGCAAAAATCAACGGAAACTTAGCCTAGTATAGTGTTATAATAATACTGAATGGGCACTTGTATATGCTTACCAAACCAAACTCACTGTAAAAATTTTGACAACTTCCAACTAGATTCTTAGATGTGTAAAAATTTACATAATTTCTTAAAGTATTTAAATTTAATAAAAATAGTGGCAATACAGCGACTTTTGTGATTTGAACTCTTGAATGTTGATTTGCATAAGCAGCTGCGAAAATATACAAATGCTTGCCTAGAGTCTTCATTCCCTGTGAATAAAATGTTCTGTGCAAAACTTTAATTAACAGGTGCTTAGGAGAAATATAACAGAATTTGAATAAAATTTAAGAAAATTATTAATCATCATGCATAATGCGCCTAATATGAACTTATTTTAATTCTTCTACTATTTGTTGGCTTATTAGTGGTTACCAGACAGTCACATGCCATATCATAATAAGCATAAGAGTATACAAGGTTTGGTTAAAGGTTTTCCTTATAACATGATATAATAAAAATTAATTTGTCATTTAGTTATTTTTATCTTTTTAAAATAAATATTTTTATCTAAACCCTGCTTTTAAAATTCACTTATAAAATTAAATACCATTTTACGTCGAGAGGTAAATAATCGCAGAAAAAAAGCATTAAGAAATTTATATGATTTTAACATCATAAACTCGTATTATTTATGAAACTCATAACTTATTAATGTATAAAAAAAAAAACATTCAAACAAATTATTTAGAAATATAGCAACCTTAATGTTTTTATTCGTACGTGTGGGTTTATACGCAAAATTTTAACATTTAGCCAAATTTAATATTCTTTTTAATGGTTTTAAAATTAAAATGCATAACAAGATGTCAATAATAAAAAGAACATAAATATTTCAAAAATAAAGCTAATACGCAAAAAGGGTTAAAGCCATATCTACTTATATACAGAAAACCATTTTGCAATTATTTAAAGAGCAATACTCTATTTGGCAGACCCCCTTTTTATAATATTTATTGCCATCCCTATACAGCGATAAAGGCTACAACTCACCTTACAACTTATTTACAGTTACATAATGTGAATGTGTGAGTAGAAAAAGAAGTTGAGAATTATGAAATATATTAATTTGAAAAGCAGTCACGTTCATAATTTTACTTTTGCAGCTCTATTAAAAAATTAGGAAACGAATAAGAATTGAATACAAATTAAATCGTTTCTAAAAATCTTAAAAATTGAAAAAAAAAAATTAAATTTAGCTTAAATTCTTATTACAGCACAATTAAAAACAATTTTACTAAACTACAAAATTAAAATAAAATATTTTTCTCCTTCTGATGAATAGTTTTTAATGCCGTTTGACTTCATGCATATTTTAATTTAAAATTTTTTTAAAATAGCAGGAAAATTGTGGATGTCAATTTCGTCATCAGCATTGATCGCATTGTGTACGCTGTACACATCACTTAAAATAGATTTTTTTTAAATAAACTACGAAAAATATTAATAATTAAAAACTATTTATTTGGTAAGATGAAATCCGAATAAAACACAAAACTTTCTTCATTGTTACCTTATTCGATCGTTACATATTTGTCCTTGCTTTCGCATAACCATCACAATGGTACAGCAATGACTGTAATTTATTTTCTCATTTTTATCACACTTTTTACTTTCTCACCACAGTAGATGCCATTTTAATATCACATAAATACGCGGCGTCTTTTGTAGACTTCAGGGTTATAAATTTTTAAAAATAATTATTTCTTGAAGTATTTTAGTTTCATAACTAAATAAGTAATTTTAGTCTAGTTTCAAGTTCGCATATAATTTGTTTTCTTAATTTATTTATAAGGAAAAATAATTTACAAACTTTTGTGTTAATATCGTTAAAAATTCTATGATTACTCACAATTTTAAAGAATATATACATTTAATACTTCCGCTCCTTTAAAAAAACTATAGCACGAATATGAAAAGGTAAACATGCTTAACAATAAATTAACTTTAGCGGCATGACAGAACAAGACACAGTCATACTGGATATTTAGCCACAGTTATTGTTTACCTTAAAGTATGCTTTGGACTACAAATAATTCAACTAAATTATGTTTATATAAGGGGTTATTGTTTGACTTAAATGAATGTCCATTTTTAGTTCTCTTAAAATATTATTTCCCTTAAAACACTTTATCTACCAGTACTTAAGAAAAATGTGGCAAAATTGTAGGGTGTCTTTGTACTGCCGCCATTTTGGTAAACATTAGTCTTGACAGTTAATATTTGGCAGTCGTGAAGTAGCCACGTGGCAAATTTATTATGGAAAAATATTCGATAAACTAACGTGTTTTAACCGATTACTGTGACGATAAAAAAGTTACGTGAAATTGTAAGAAGAAACAACGTGCCAACGAAACGCTCTGTTTATCGTGCAGTGAATGGTTTCGCAGAAAGAGGGTCTATAGGTGACAGGTCCAAGCATGGACAACAACGTAATGCAAGATCGGCTGAAAACATTACTGCTGCTTAAGAAAGCGTTCAAAACAATCCATCAACCTCAATTCGACGCCGTGCTCAAGTTGAAAGAACAACTTAGGCCACAATTTTGTACAAGGACTTGCATTTGTTTCCATTTAAGATTCAGTTGATACAAGAACTTCTTCCACAAGACCATTTACTTTCGCCGTACATATGCCAAAGTATGTTGCAGCTCGCCAAGACAACCCCGATTTTCATAAAAAATTCATAATGAGTGACGAGGCACATTTTCATTTGAAGGGATTTGTGAATAAACAAAACAGACGGTTCTGGCGAATCGGAAACTCACAAAATATTCATTTGCATCAATTAAAAGTTATAGCACACAACAGGCAATTTGGTCAGGAGGAATCGCTGGACCTTAGTTCTCTGAAAATGAAAACGGCATAACGATAACTGTGAATAGGGTGCGATATCGTGATGTGATTGAAAACTTTTTAATATCACGAGTGCATTCTTTGGGTTTGATTAACATCACACACCACACCTCATACAGCCAGGATTACAATAAAACTACGGCGAGACTTCTTTCCAAAACAAATTATTTCAAGAAATGGTGATGTCTGTTGGTGTCCACGGCCGCCTGATTTGACTACTCCAGACTTCTTTTTATAGGGATAACTAAAAACCAAGGTTTATGCAAACAAACCAAAAACGCTTGAGCATTTCAAATAATGCATTTGTGACGAAATTAATGAACTACCGCGTGAAATGTGTGAAAATGTAATGAAAAACGTACTCAAAAAGGCTCGTAAAAACCTAGCAGAGGCGGATATTTATCTGATATTGTGTTCAATATCTAATTGCCAATATCAAATAAAACAATATAAGATCCAATTTCTTTTATTTATTCAAAAATTAAAAACAAAGTTATTTACCTTTCCGGCGAACACCCTTTAGAATAAAGAAATTTTGATTTCTATTAATTTCTGTCCATAAAAAAGGCACTAAATCATAAGGAGCAAACTTTGCCTAATATAATATGTTGAATGTTATCGTATACTTTGCATCTTATATATCTCCAAAAGTGGTACTACAGCCGCTAATAATGTACCATTTCCACATTGACTCAAAAAGCATCTTTGAATTAGTAAAGAACTAATGGTTTGTTGTAATAAACTTTTGAGGGTAACTCGGCCTGTTCTTGTTTTCGGACCGTCGAAAATTTCGCGTCATATCTGACATTAATAGGTTATAGAGTGTGACGATCAACACTCTGTTGCGTTTTCTTTCCATCCAGAACAAGCTTTCGTTTGTTTTGTTGGAAGTTGACCTTAAACGTCGTAGTAGAACACCGAGAAGAATTTGCAAAGAAGATCTATACAAAGCCTTTGAGCAGTTTTTTTTTTTCAAATAGAAACATATTGTCGATACTTTTGTATTTCATTGTCTATTTTGCATTTTCACTAAAAAAGAAATGCCTTACGCTAGCTACGTGTTGCAAGCTGCGATTAGTGCTATAATAATTTTTATTAGTTTAAATTTGACAAACAACATTGTTACGTTTATGCCTTTAATAAATGTTTCTTTGTTGCTGAGTTCTTTATTGCAAAATAAATTGCATTAGATTTTACAGTTTACAAATTAATTACAAGTTTATTTACTTTAACTATACACGGAGTAAAATATGTACGTTCGCACTACAGAACAATTTACTTAAGATGCAACTCTTTATGTTTTATGTTTTACCGAACTAACTATCTACTTAGACCCTGTCTTTTATATTTGTCCACTAATGGTCTTGAAAAATTAAGAAATTTCTACATCCTTTATATCACAGTTTATTGTTGTTATGTTATTCATTAAATATATAGGCGTCTGTTGGTCAGTGTGTATTTTTGTTTTTATGCTGATAAAGTTTCTTACTGGAATTTATTTTAAGATAGTTGTTGTTGTCTTGTATGCATAAGTTTTCTTAGAAAACTACGTAGTTTGTAAACAGCACACCTGATTGTTGTTGTTTTACGTGTATAAAATTAACAAGCAGTTTGTGTCTAGAAAGTTCTGGGTTCCTTTATTGCAAAATAATGATACAGTTCTTTAAAGTTTTAAATTAAATTAAACGATTTATTTCTTTTTAATACACACAAAATATACACGATGGTAACTTTGTTGCCGTTTACTCAGCGATGGCTCAACTTAAATTAATTGAATTTACCCAGAAGGGTGCTTATATAGTTGTCTTGTACATAAAAGAATATTTTATTTTAACAGTAGACCGTATTTTTGTTGTTATTATAATTCAGTTTAGGCACCTGCTTGGCTGTGTGTTTTGTTTATTTGATCTGTCTTGGTTTTTTTTTTTTTTTTTTGTTTTCTATTGTTTATCTTATTTGGTAGAAATTCTTATAAGCGTGTTGTTGTAACTGTGCGTGTAAAAGATTTCGTAAAAACTACGCAGTTTAAAACTTAACAAATCATCTTCGTAACAATGTTATAATATAAAAGTCGCTATCAAATATTCTGCTGAGTAAAATTTTCATTGAGACTGCTAAATCAAACTGGAAGTTAAATAATAATACGTTATGTTGTGTAAAAATTAATAAGTACTAGGAAAAATATTAAATTTTTTGTCTTTAAATATTATTAACTCAAGGAGAAAAGAACTTTTAAAGAATAAAATTTTTTCAATATTATTAACAGAGATTTCCGCCAAAATTTAAATTAATTAAAAAATTGTCGACGACCTATTTAGCCAAACAACATATTAATTTTCTCACAAATTATTCTTACTAATTTGCATGTAAATACTCATCACATTCATATTCATAATTTTGCTTACAGGTAATTTTGTTTAATGGATTGCTGGCTTACCTTCCGTACATGTTTCCTTTTTTTTCCTTATAAATTTTGTAAACTCAAGCTTATAAAAGCACATTTACTTAATATATACATACATAGATGTACACTTTATATGTTAATGTATTCAAAGAGCTTTTTCAAAATTATTAAGAGGGTAAATATAAATTTTTAAGACCACTTTTTATTTAAGCGGGTTGTTTAACCAGCTTCTATTACTTAGATGGCTGTAAAAAATGTCTTAATATGTTTATATTTACTTAACATTTTTTTAAGGAAATTTATGTTTGTGTGTTTGTTTTTATATGCCTTTTTCAATATTGATTCTGTCCTTAACTTCCTTCCCTTTTTGAAAGTTGCGTTATTTTTATACGCTTGATATTGATACTCGTTCAACAATTCAATTTCTCTTTCTTTTTATTTTTTATTTGTATCAATTCACAATTATTTTTCAATCAATTTTATTGCTTTATTTTCTTCACTACTTAAAATGTGAAAAGCACTTTTCATAAAAGGGGGGAAAGAATTAATAGCTCTCACTTTCAGTTTTTATATCATACGAATCAACTGGGATTAATGTTTCTATTTTAAAAGCTCTCCAATAGAAATGGCTAAATATTAAAAACCGTGAGCGCCTAAATTGTTCAATATATTTTTGTTTTTATTCTCTTGTTCTTTATAAACACAAAGAATCACGAAAAGTTTCATTTTGCTATTGATATACGCAAGATGTTAGGAAAATAGTATTTTTATCTGTCTGTTATATTTTTGCACTAACATTTTGAAGGGCACTTTCGTAGTAATTAAATGTTTCATGTTTGATGTCTCATGTAAAGAAAGTGACAATAATCAAGGTTATGAAATGAAAGTGAATTGAATTGCACTGATAAATTATACCTTGTTGTTGCTATCAAAATACCAGTAAGATGTCATGGATGCGAGTTTTCTTAGAACATACAATGTATGTGTTATGTGCACCACAGCATTACGGAAACGTTGAATATTCTTAGCTAGGAATACGCACTCGGGTTTTTTAACAAGAAGTTAGTTTTTCAATTATGGCAACACTCACAAAACAACATGGTAGTTTTTACGTACAGTTTTTTGACGCATTCGCATGAAATTTATATTAACATAATTAAAATCCACTATGAAAATGTTGATTCTGCTAAAATTACATTTCGTTAAAATTCGTGATATTTTCGGACAACATAATCGGCCTTTTGAGACCGCTATTAAAGATGCGAACACCACCGTCTCGTTCACCTAAAATAATCGCAGCCGTGAGTCGCAGTGTTGAAGCAGCTTCAAATTTGTCAATTCCTCGATGTTCTCAGGAATTGGGGTTATCCAAAAACCAACACATGGCGAATTTTCCGTAAAGATTTGACATTGTAAACCTTACAAACTTCAACTGCTGCAGGAATTTTAAGCCAAGCGACCATTCAAGTCGCCGTAGATTCCTTAATTCATTCAGCAACAACCGGCTGGTTTTTTTAATATACCTTTTTTTTCAGACGAAGCCTCATTTGGGATTTTTGAAAATCCTAGAGCGCTTTATTGAGAAGCCTTTGCATGCTCAACGTGTCACTGTCTGCATTGTCTGGTGCGCTATATGATATAGAGGCGTGATTGGGCCATTTTTTCTCGAAGATGAAATGCTGGAAATCGAATAACGGTGAATGGATCATGATATCGCGAGATGCTAACAACTTAATTTTGGCCTGTTATTGGCGAAGTGGATATCACTGACATGTGGTTTCAACAGGACAATGTTACATGTCACATACGCAATGAAACGATCAATTAATTGCAAACCGAATTTCTTGATCGCATAGTTTCGCACAGTCAGTAGTTAAGTGGCCAGCTAGATCCTGTGGTTCAACACCACTGGATTATATTTATAGGGACTATGTTAAGGACATTACGTGATAAGAATAACATCTGCACCTGGCAGTGAGCCTTAATCAGATACTGGTCATAACCACTGTGAGTGAGAAGCAGCGCTACTCACGCCCGTGGAGGCAGAAATCTAATTCTAGCAACAGGTCCTTCCTAGTAGCAATTTCGATGATTCCAGAGCAGGGACTGCAAACCACCACTCCTTGCTGAAGAGCTGGAGACTATCCAACTCCTATTCAGAACCGCATGACTTAGCATGCTCACTGGATCTAGAATATCCACCAGGTAGGTGTTATTAAAAGTGAAATGATCCTGGCCACCATATAAAACAGTCCTGGTATGGGGCCGCGAAACCACAACTACCACGATAATTCCGAAGGGTCAACCTCAATAATCAGTCAGAGAAACAGCTAAATGCTTAAAGAGACTAACAGCGGAAACTTCTGCGGGCTTCTTACCTCTGCTAACTTCAGGGAACTTGGCTCCCTTATACCCCCAGTTACACAGGTCTAGATAGTCGAAGTTCTATAAAGACCGATAAATGTGCCACCGGGCCGGGACTATGTTAAGGACAGACTGTGTATGGAGCAAGTCGAATCGATTTAAGACTTAAAACTCAAAATTTGTGATGTGATTAACGAAATAGGACCGCCATTTTCGCCAAAAAAGTGATTTTAAAAACGTTGATGAAAGACTTAAAAATCCGTCAGCATGGTCGTGGTGGATATTTTGCCAGATATCATTTTTCATTCTTAATTGCCGAACTTTTCTCTTCGTAATATAATTAAAGTTTGAATCACCTTAATGTAAATTTTTTGTTTTATTTGTTTAAGAAAACGTACTTCTTATAGAAAATCCCTTATATCCCAACATTCATATTTTTCTTGCCTTTCTCTTTCCATAGGCCTGAAAGAAATGCTGAGACTTACACCGAAAATATTTTTTGCACCTTTAAAATGTTTATTTTAGATCGAAGTTTTATTAATTTTTTAATTAAATCAATTACTCATTTCATAAGTATAAAAGATAAAAAATTGACTTAAACAGTTGTGTAGTTAGAACATTTTGTATATATTTTTACAATTAAAATAATTGCGTTAATTTTTTTTTTAATTTTATCCTAAAATTTTTTAAATTAAAATAAAAGCAACCTTTTGCTGTGTAAGAAGTTTTTTTTGTAAAAGTTTGTGCAAAAATTTTTGTTTGTATATATCATTACCAACATAAGCTACTTTCAAAGCAAGACTAGCAACGGCCTACTTAATTTCGCAATTTCAAGCACTTAAATAAAATAATTAAAGTCGAATTGGATACCAAGTGTCATAATTTAATGACCTAAATGAATAACTGCATAGAAAGATTGTAAAAGGCAGCCCCTATATTTAGTGTTAATCAAGCCTGATGGAGGTCTTATACTTTCAATACCTTACAGAAGTGGCAAAAAGGGGACAAATAAGTTTCACTAGACATGATAGACAGCAAACTTAAGAACTAAAATAATAAAAAAATATATACCCTGCCAAAAACTATACATCTCCTTTATTTAATTAACATCTCATTTATGTAATTTTACATAAATTAGTTTACCATGATTAGCTTTTTATGTAAAATTTAATAAAAGTTTTGCATTATGCTTCGTTTTATGCTTGTCATATTTGCTTTACCTTAGAATCAGTGGTTAACATTATCAACAATACACTCTTTCTTCTAGCTTCTTCTCTGCTTTTAATTTATGGTTGGATAGACCCTTAAAAATCATTAAGTTTGTTAGTTAATGAGCAAATTGTTTGCTTAAGTTTGCTAACTCTGTTAATCTTTAGTTTGTCTTAAGTGGCCTTTTCATGTTATATTGGCAGCAACCAAGCAATACGAACACACATCATGAGAAAATTATAAAGCTCTTGTCTCGTACAATATGTTAACAAACGTTTTAGTCCTTGAGATTAATGAGGATCTTGTGATTGTTAAAGTTTGTATGTTAACTGCCACTAGTTTATGTTTTGTTGATAGTTCTTTATCTTAAGCATACAAATTCTCTTGGTTAAAATCAGTTGCACAATTTAACGTATATAAATGGCTTTGGCACACATTCTAAAGCAAATATGTACAAACAAGAAGCTTTTCCATTTTAATATACTTGAATGAACATTAAACTAAATTTAAAAGGCCATTGTCAATACAAATCAAATACAAAATGTTAACAAGCGAAATATATGACTTTTATCTAAAATTTTTTATTAACATTTTATTAATGAATCAGGGTTTTCAATACTTGAAAAAACTATTATATCACAAGTTTGCCACAAACTGAATTTTTGTTAAGAAAATAATGGGGTTTTTTAATTAAGTAAATACGAAATGTTTCATAATTTAAAATATTAATAACAAAAATTTTAAAACCAAAGGGTAGAGAGCGTGTAAAACAGTCGAGTTTAATATTGTTAAAAATTCTAGAAGACTGGAGCACATGGTGATGCTAAAGCTTTTATTAGGTGTATAGAAAAATTTCCTTAGAAAACATTCAGCTTCCAACATGCGGCTTTTTGGTGTATCGAGTATAATTAATAATTGAAACCAACAAATTTTTTTCTAATTTTAACACGTTTAATATGTACTAAGTTCTATTTTACCTAGAACCTTGTAATTTTAGTATCGTACTGCTATTAACTAATGTAACAAACGTGCCTGTGTCCTGGCATTAAGTTTGCATTAAAAAATATTTCACCTAATTCATATACTCTCCTCTCAATAATATATTTCATAGTTGGTCTTATCTTTTTTATACTATTAATAAATGTTT
>JASKUP010000316.1:0-18360 GCA_030448955.1 Trichopoda pennipes
AAATGCACTCAAATACACTAACAGACACTAAAGTACACTAAGAGACACTAGGTTACACTAAAATACATTAAAGTATACTAAAATACACTAAAGTACACCAAAATACACCAAAATACACTATAGTATACCAAAGTACCCTAAAATACACTAAAGTACACAAAAAGACACTAAAGTACACTAAAATACACCAAAGTACACTAAAATACACTAATGTCTACTAAAATGCACTAAAGGACACTAAAAGACACTAAAGTACACTAAATTACACTTAAATAAACCAAAGTGCGCTAATATACACCAAAATACACGAAAGTATCCTAAAAGACACTAAGGTACCCTAAAATACACTAAAGTACACCAAAATGCAGCAAAGTACACTAAAACACACCACAATATACTAATCTATATATATAAAAGAAAGTGATGTTAGTTACTACGCTTATAACTCGAGAATGCTTGGACCGATTTCGGTGATTAGCACCAATTCGGACAGGTCTTCGGCCAAATAAGAAGAATACACAAGAAAATTTTGGAAAATTTTCCAAAAAAAAAAAAAATTATGAAGAAAATTCATTTTCACATACATTTTTTTTACAAACGCTATCTTAACTCAAGAACCCATAAAAAAACATGATTGTAAATGCTATATTGCCAGTAGATGCGTTGTAAGCACACTTGGAAGATGCAATTACATATGTGACTGGAGTTTTAGTAACATAAATATTGGAATTTTCTTCAGCTTTTATCAGCTTTCGTTATTTATTTAAATTAAATTTGATTTAATACATTATTTTGAAACAATTTACTGTGAAAATTCCCAGCGAAAGGTGATTTCATAGATGTGAGTTTAGTTTAATGAAATGCACATTGTAAATGGTATTGCGTGCTCATCGATAATCAACCCAAACGTTCATTTAGGATTGTCCAATTAATTTTTAATTTTGAAAATTCATTTCATTTCATTCTGATTGATCATTTTGATGTTAAATTCTATTTTCAAACGGTAAGTTGCCCAGAAAGATGTTTATTTTGTGAGTTTATGACATTTGATATTTTGTGTGTTCGTTTATCAGTGTAATTAACAATGCCAAGAATCAGAAGATCGAATCTTTCGCATCGCACGCGAAATGCAAATAGAGTTCGGAATATTGCCTATCAATTGACGGCGGATGAACAAAAAAAACACTAATATATAATAAAATATCAAAATTTTAAAACTTCCGAAATGTTGAATTCGCTTGAGTTATCTGAACTGCCGCCCCACCGCCTACAAATGAAAGTTGGTGTACCAATTATTTTGCTTAGAAATATCTGCCAGCCACGACTTTGCTATGGGACACGTTTAGTAGTCAAAAAAGTCATGAAAAATGTGATTGAAGCAAAAATTTTAAAAGAAAAATATAAGGGCGATGTGTTGAAACCACGCATTCCTATGATTCCTCCAGATTTGCTGTTTGATTTTAAATGGCTTCAGTTCCCCATTCCTGTTGCTTTTCAATGATCCCTGTTTTTTGCACGGTCAGTTATATGTATCACGTTCACGTGCTTGGTTTTTCAATACCGCGAACCAAAATCGATCAAAAAATGTCGAAGAAATGACTTGCAAAGCAGTCACGGGCACGCTAGTATACACTAAAAGACACTAAGTACACTAAAATACAATAAAGTACACTAAAGTACACCAAAGTGCATTAAAATATAATAAAGTACATCAAAATACATCAAAGTTACACTAAAGTATACTAAAATACACAAAAATACACCTAAATCCATTAAATGCACTCAAATACACTAAAGACACTAAAGTTCACTAAAATACACGCAAGTACACAAATATACACTAAAGTACACCAAAATACACGAAAGTACATTAAGTATACAAAAATACACCAAAGTCCATTAAATACACTAAAATACACCAAAAGGCACTAAAGTACAGTAAAATACAGTAAAGTGCACTAAAATACACCAAAATCCGCTTAAATACACTACAAAACACTAAAGTATACTAAATTACACTAAAGTACATTAAAATACACCAAAGACACTAAAATATAATAAAAGACACTAAAGTATCGTAAAATACACTAAAGTACACTAAAATACACCAAAGTCCATTAAATACAATAAAACACACTAAAAGACACTAAAGTATAGTAAAATACATTAAGTACACTAAAATACAATAAAGCACATTAAAGTACTCCAAAGTGCATTAAAATACAATAAAGTACATCAAAATATACCAAAGTAAACTAAAGTATACTAATATTACCAAAACACACCAAAGTAAACTAAAGTTCACCAAAATACTTAAAGACACCAAAGTACACTAAAATACACCGATGTACACTAAAATACACTAAGGTCTACTAAAACGCACTAAAGTACACTAAAAGACACTAAAGTACCCTAAAATACACTAAAGTACACTAAAAGACACTAAAGTACATTAAAATACACCGAAGTACACTAAAATACACTAAGGTCTACAGGTCTAAATACAGCAAAGTACTCTAAATTACACACAATATACTAATATATATTAAAATACACTAAAAGATTCTAAGTACACTATATTACACTAAAGTCCATTTAAATAAACAAAATGAAACTAAAATACACTAAAGTAAACTAAATTAGACTAAAGTACACCAAAATACAATAAAGTACACCCACAATACACTAAAGTACACCTAAATACACCCACGTACACTAAAATACACTAAGGCCCACTAAAATACACTAAAGTGCACCAACATACACCAAAGTACACTAAAATAAACTAAAGTATACTACTATACACTAAAGGCCGAGGTACACTAAAATACACTAAGATCCACTAAAATACAATAAAAGACACTAAAGTACACTAAAATACACCAAAGTACACCAAAGTACACCAAAGTACACTAAAATACACCGAGGTACACTTAAATACACTAGGTCCACTAAAATACACTAAAGTACCCTAAAATACACTTAAATACACTAAAGTGCACCAATATACACCGAAGTACACTAAAATAAACTAAAGTCCATTAAATACACTAAAGTACCCTAACATACACTAAAGTACACTAAAATACACTAAAGTGCACCAACATACGCCAAAGTACACTAAATTAAATTAAAGTCCATTAAATAAACTAAAGTGCATTAAAATACACTAAAGTACACTAAAATACAATAAAGTACACTAAAGTACACCAACATATATTAAAATACAATAAGGTACACGAAAATACATCAAAGTACACTAAAGTATACTAAAGTACACCAAAATACACTAAAATACACTAAAACACACTAAAGTACACTAAAATACACTAAAGTACACAAAAATACAAAAAGTACTCCAACGTACATTAAAATACAATAAAATACACCAAAATACACCAAAGTACACTAAAGTATACTAAAGTACACCAAAATACACTAAAATATACTAAAAGACACTAAAGTACACTAACATACAATAAAGTACACCAAAATATACCAAAAAACACTAAAGTACAGTACAATACATTAAAAGACACTAAAGTACACTAAAAAAACCAAAGTCCATTAAATACACCAAAGTAAACTAAAATAAACTAAAGTATACTAATATACACTTAAATATGCCAAGGTACACTAAAATACACTAAGGTCCACTAAAATACACCACAGTAAACTGAATTACACTTAAATAAACGAAAGTACACTAAAGTACACCAAAATGCATTAAAAATACAACAAAATACACCACAATACACCAAAATACACCAAAGTACACCCAAAGTACACTAAAAGACACTAAAATACAATAAAGTACACTATAGCACACTAAAATACACCGAGGTACACTAAAATACACCAAGGATCACTAACAAAAGCTAAGGTCCACTAAAATAGAGCAAATTACACCAAAGTAAACTAAATTACACTAATGAACAATAAAGTACACTAAAGTACACCAAAGTGCATTAAAATACAATAAAGTACACCGAAATACACCAAAACACACCAAAGTACACCAAAAACAATAAAGTACACTAAAATATACTAAAGTACACTAAAATACACTAACGTACACTAAAATATACCAAAGTACATTAATTACACTAAAATACACTAAAAAGACACTAAAGTACACTAAAATACACCGAGAAACACTAAAAACACTAAGGTCTACTAAAATGGACTAAAGTACACTAAAAGACACTAAAGTGCACTAAATTACACCAAGGTAATTAAATACACTAAAATACACTAAAGTACACTTAAATACACTAACGTACACTAAAATATACCAAAGTACTTTAATTGCGCTATAGTGAACCAAAATACACTCAAGTAAACTAAAATACACCAAAGTACACTAAAGACAATTAAGTACACTAAAATACAATAAAGTACACCAAAGTGCATTAAAATACAATAAAGTACTCTAAAATACACTAAAATACACCAAGGTACACTAAAATACACTAAGATCCACTAAAAGACACAAAAGTACACTAAAATATACTAAGGTCCACTAAAATACACTAAAGTTAACTAAAAGACACTAGTGTACACTTAAATACGCGAAAATACACTAAAATACAACAAAGCACACCAAAATACACTTATAGTACACTAAAATACACTAAGTACACTAAAATACAATAAAGTACACTAAACTACACCGAGGAACACTAAAATACACTAAGGTCCACTAAAATGCACTAAAGTACACTAAAAAACAATAAAGTACACTAAAAGACACCAAAGTCCGCTTAAATACACTCAAAGACACTGAAGTACACTAAATTACACTTAAATAAACTAAAATTAAACTTATGTACACTAACATACACCGAGGTGCACTAAAATACACTACGGTCTACTAAAACACACTAAAATTACACTTAAATAAATTAAAGTACACTAATATACACTAATATACTAAAGTCCACTAAAGTACACCAAAAGACACTAAAGTACACTAAAATACATTAAGTACACTAAAATACAATAAAGTACACTAAAGTACACCAAAGTGCATTAAAATACAATAAAGTACACCAAAATACACCAAAGTACACTACAATACACAAAAAGACATAAAGTACACCACAATAGAATAAAACACACTAAAGTACACTAAAATACACTAAGTATACTAAAATACAATAAAGTACACCAAATTTCAAAAAAAATACAATAACGTACATCAAAATACACCAAAGTACACCAAAGTACACCAAAGTACACTACTGTACACAAAAGTAAACTTCAATACACTAAAAGACACAAAAGTACACTAAAATACACTAAAGTACACTAACAAACAATAAAGTACACTAAAAGACACTGAAGTACACTAAATTACACCTAAATAAACTAAAGTACACTAATATACACTAAAATACACCGGGGTGTACTAAAATACACTAAGGTCCACTAAAATACACGAAAATACACCAAAGTACACTAAATTACACTTAAATAAATTAAAGTACAATAATATACACTAATATACACCGAGGTACACTATAATACACTAAGGTCCACTAAAATACACTAAAAGACACTAATGTACACTAAAATATATTAAGTACACTAAAATACAATAAAGCACAGTAAAGTACACCAAAGTGCATTAAAATACAATAATTTACACCAAAATACATCAAAGTACACCAAAGTACACTAAAAGACACTAAAATACAATAAGGTACACTAAAATACACTAAAGTACACTAAAATACACCGAGGTACACTAAAATACACCAAGGTCCACTAAAATACACTAAAGTACACTAAAATACACTAAAGTACATTAAAATACACCAAAGGAAATTAAATACACTAAACTACACTAAAATACACTCAAGTAAACTAAAATATACCAAAGTACACTAACAGACACTAAAGTACACTAAAATACACTAAGGTCCACTAAAATACACTAAAGTTAACTAAAAGACACTAAAGTACACTAAAATACTCGAAAATACACTAAAATACATCAAAGTACACCAAAATACACCAAAGTACACAAAAATAGAGTAAAACACACTAAAGCACACTAAAATACACTAAGTACACTAAAATATAATAAAGTACACTAAAGTACACCTAGGAACACTAAAATACACTAAGGACCACTAAAATGCACTAAAGTACACTAAAATACACCAAAGTGCACCAAAATACAATAAAGTACACTAAAATACACTATCGTACACTAAAATACACCACAGTTCATTAATTGCACTAAAATACACTAAAAGACACTAAAGTACACTAGAATACACTAAGTACACTAAAATACAATAAAGTACACCAAAGTGCATTAATATACAATAAAGTACATAAAAATACACCAAATTACACTAAAATACACCGAGGAACACTAAAATACACTAAGGTCCACTAAAATACACTTAAGTACACTAAAAAACCATAGTGTACACTAAAATAAACCAAAGTCCGCTTTAATACACTAAAAGACACTAAAGTACACTAAATTACACCTAAATAAACTAAAATAAACTAATATACACTAAAATACACCCACATGCACTAAAATACACTAAGGTCCATTAAAATACACGAAAATACACCAAAGTACACTAAAATATAATAAAGCACAGTAAAGTACACCAAAGTGCATTAAAATACAATAATTTACACCAAAATACATCAAAGTACACCAAAGTACACTAAAAGACACTAAAATACAATAAGGTACACTAAAATACACTAAAGTACACTAAAATAAACCGAGGAACACTAAAATACACTAAGGTCCACTAAAATGCACTAAAGTACACTAAAAAAACCATAAAGTAAGGTCCACTGAAATGCAGTAGTACACTAGTACACTAAAATAAACCAAAGTCCACTTTAATACACTAAAAGACACTAAAGTACGCTATATTACACTTAAATAAACTAAATAATACGCTAAAATACACCGAGGTGCATAAGTACCACAAAATACACCCAAGTTCACTAAAGTACACCAAAATACACTATACTACACTAAAATACACCGAGGTACAGTAAAATACACCAAGGTACACCAAAATACACTATAGTACACTAAAGTACACTAAATAACGCGAAAATACTCTAAAGTACACCAAAGCACACAAAAATACAATAAAGTACACCACAATAGAATAAAACACACTAAAGTACACTAAAATATACTTAGTACACTAAAATACAATAACGGGCGCTAAAGTACACCAAATTTCAAAAAATACAATAACGTACATCAAAATACACCAAAGTGCACTACAGTACACAAAAGTAAACTAAAATACACTAAAAGACACAAAAGTACACTAAAATACACTAAAGTACACTAAAAGACACTAAAGTACACTAGAATACACTAAGTACACTAAAATACAAGAAAGTACACCAAAGTGCATTAATATACAACTAAGTACCACAAAATACACCTAAGTTCACTAAAGTACACCAAAATACACTATACTACACTAAAATACACCGAGGTACAGTAAAATACACCAAGGTACACCAAAATACACTATAGTTCACTAAAGTACACTAAATAACGCGAAAATACACTAAAGTACACCAAAGTACACAAAAATACAATAAAGTACACCACAATAGAATAAAACACACTAAAGTACACTAAAATACACTAAGTATATTAAAATACAATAAAGGACGCTAAAGTACACCAAATTTCAAAAAAATACAATAACGTACATCAAAATACACCAAAGTACACTACAGTACACAAAAGTAAACTAAAATACACTAAAAGACACTAAAGTACACTAGAATACACTAAGTACACTAAAATACAATAAAGTACACCAAAGTACACTAAAGTACACTAAAAGACACTAAGGTACACTAAAATAAACCGAGGAACACTAAAATACACTAAGGTCCACTAAAATACACTTAAGTACACTAAAAAACCATAGTGTACACTAAAATAAACCAAAGTCCGCTTTAATACACTAAAAGACACTAAAGTACACTAAATTACACCTAAATAAACTAAAATAAACTACTATACACTAAAATACACCGAGGTGCACTAAAATACACTAAGGTCCATTAAAATACACGAAAATACACCAAAGTACACTAAAGTACACTAAAAGACACTTAAGTACACTAAAATAAACCGAGGAACACTAAAATACACTAAGGTCCACTAAAATGCACTAAAGTACACTAAAAAACCCATAAAGTACACTAAAATAAACCAAAGTCCACTTTAATACACTAAAAGACACTAAATTACAATTAAATAAACTAAAGTAAACTAATATACACTAAAATACACCGAGGTGCACAAAAATACACTAAGGTCCATTATAGTACACGAAAATACACCAAAAATACACTAAAGTACACTAAAATACACCAAAATCCATTAAATACTCTAAAATACACTAAAAGACACTAAAGTACACTAAAATACACTAAAAGACAATAAAGTACACCAAAGTACACCAAAGTACACTAAGGTCCACTAAAATGCACTAAAGTACACAAAAAACAATAAAGTACACTAATAGACATCGAAATCCGTTTAAATACACTAAAAGACACTGAAGTACACTAAATTACACTTAAAAAAACTAAAGTAACTAAGATACACTAAAATACACTAAGGTCCACTAAAATACACCAAAGTACACTAAATTACACTAAAGTACATTAATCTACACCAAAGGAAATTAAATACACTAAACTACACTAAAATACACTAAAGTGAACCAAAATACACTCAAGTAAACTAAAATACACCAAAGTACACTAAAAGACACTAAAGTACACTAAAATACACTAAAGTACTATGAGAGACACTAAAGTACACTAAATTACACTTAAATAAAATAAACTACACAAATATACACTAAAATACACCAAGGTACACTAAAATACACTAAGATCCACTAAAAGACACTAAAGTACACTAGAATATACTAAGTACACTAAAATACAATAAAGTACACCAAAGTGCATTAATCTACAATAAAGTACATAAAAATACACCAAAGTACACTAAAGTACACTAAAAGACACTAAAGTACACTAAAATACACCGAGGAACACTAAACTACACTAAGGTCCACTAAAATACACTTAAGTACACTAAAAAACCATAAAGTACACTAAAATAAACCAAAGTCCACTTTAATACACTAAAAGACAATAAAGTACACTAAATTACACTTAAATAAACTAAAGTAAACTAATATACACTAAAATACACCGAGGTGCACTAAAATACACTAAGGTCCATTATAATACACGAAAATACACCAACAATACACTAAAGTACACTAAAATACACCAAAGTCCATTAAATACTCTAAAATACACTAAAAGACACTAAAGTACACTACAATACACTAAAAGACAATAAAGTACACTAAAGTACACCAAAGTGCATTAAAATATAACTAAGTACCACAAAATACACCTAAGTTCACTAAAGTACACCAAAATACACTATACTACACTTAAAAACACCGAGGTACACTAAAATACACCAAGGTACACCAAAATACACTATAGCACACTAAAGTACACTAAATAACGCGAAAATACACTAAAGTACACCAAAGTACACAAAAATACAATAAAGTACACCACAATAGAATAAAACACACTAAAGTGCACTAAATACACTAAGTACACTAAAATACAATAAAGGACGCTAAAGTACACCAAATTTCAAAAAATACAATAACGTACATCAAAATACACCAAAGTACACTACAGTACACAAAAGTAAACTAAAATACACTAAAAGACACAAAAGTACACTAAAATACACTAAAGTACACTAAAAGACGCTAATGTACACCAAAGTGCATTAATATACAATAAAGCACATAAAAATACACCAAAGTACACTAAAGTACACTAAAAGACACTAAAGTACACTAAAATACACCGAGGAACACTAAAATACACTAAGGTTCAATAAAATACACTTAAGTATACTGTATTAAAAAAACAAAAGGGAATTCAGACGTTTTTATTTTATCTTTATTTTCTGCTTAGTGCTCCGCAATTAGAGCTACTTAAGCCAAGCTTTTCAATAAGATGTCTGTGTTGATTTTTACAAATTGTTTGTCTTATATACTATTTGGTTAAAACAAAATATATGCTGATTGTTGCATTATTGTTAGTGTGAATATTAAATATATTAAAATATTATTAATAAATGCTGATCGTTGCATTATTCTGAATGTAAATATTAACTATATTAATAAATATATTAATTTTGGTAAAAATAAAATTTGTGCTGATTGTTACATTATTTTGCAATGTAATATGAGTCCATTGTTATTAAATGCAAGTGTGTCGGCAATTAAGACTGTTTATTACAGTACTTATGTGACGATCACACTAACCGATCAGTCACACTACACCTCCGTTTTTCTTAGGAATGTTCATATAACGTGAGTCTAATGGACATTCTATTACAAAAATACTTCCTATTTAGTGAATCTGGAAGGTATATTATTTTTCTATTTAATTTTTGTGTTACTTTTTAATTTTACTTTTCTTAGTTAATTATTGGTTTTCATTATATATCTTAAGTCTATTTTTATGAACTATTTGCTTTTTATTAGTTTTATTATCAACTATGGTTACATTATTTCTTAAATCTATTTTCTTAATTTTAAATGGTCCTTTATATTGAATATCCAATTTATGACCTACTTCATTTCTAAGTAAAACTAAATCTCCTAATTTAAAATTATAATCTATTGTATTCCTATCATAATTTTGTTTTTGTTCTACTTTATTTCTATCTAATAATATTCGAGCTCTTTTAAATGCTATTTCTAATCTATATTTTGCCTCTTTGGCATAGTTATCTACATTGTATAGCGGAGTAATTTTATCCACCTCTGTGAATTCTGAAAATGTATTTGGATTTTTTGAAAAAACTAATTCATAAGGGCAGTAATTATGTACGGTTGATGGAGTAGTATTGAAACAATACGTGAAATATTTCAACCATTCATCCCAATCTGTTTTATCTACTGATATGTAGGAACGAACATATTCATTGAAAGTTCTATGGCTTCTTTCTATTGTTCCTAGGCTTTGATGATGATAGGCCGTTGAAGTTAGTTTTTCAATTTTCAGGAGATTGCATAACTCCTCCAATATGGAATTTTTATATTCCGTTCCCATGTCCGAAATGAACGTCTTCATTGGGCCATAGGTAAGAACAAAATTCTCAAATATTGATTTAGCGACTGTTTTAGCGCTTTTGTCTTTAATTGGTATTGTGACTAAATACTTAGTTAGGTCACATATAATTGTAATTGCATATTCGTTACCAGTGAGAGACATTGGAAATGGTCCCATTGTGTCTACATATACTGTATCAAATGCTTTATATGGTGTAGGCGTGATAGTCATTGGAACTTTGTTATGTTTGAAGATTTTCGACCTTTGACAGTTTTGACACGATTTAACGTACCTTTTTACGTCTTTTGTCATGTTTTTCCAATAGTAATACTTTTTTATCTTTTGAATGGTTCTATATATTCCACAATGTCCTCCTTCTATAGGATCATTGTGATACTTCAGCATTATATCAAGAATTGCCTTGGCATTCTTATTATTAACTTGGGTCACCTCATTTAGTAGCGCTACTTTTATCTTATTTAATTTTTCATTGCCCATATTTTTAAAATCATTCATTGAGATAAATTCGAAAATTTTCTCATTAGGTGCCACTTGTAAATTTTCAATATTATGTTTACCGGCCACTTCTTCGAGCCTTGGGAAAAACTGTGATAAATCAAAGTTCCCATTAGTAAACAGATCATATATTTCTATATTTGTCAGTATAGATTTTCCGCGTTTAATGTAGCAACGTACTGGAGTAATCTTTAGCTTATAAAATTTCCTGACGTCAATATTATTAATTGGTACGTATATATTGGGCTTTTTGTTATTATGGTCCGTATGCTGATTTATTGCCGTATTACTTTTCACATCACGCCTATGTGTTGTAGACCTTGTTGTCACTTTAAGTATAGTATTGCTTTTTATGTTAATGTCCTTTAAGTCTCCTATTGTTACCCTTGATAACGCGTCTGCGACATAGTTATCTTTTCCCTAAGATATTCTACAGTAAAATCATATTATTTTAACGTTCCTTTCAATTGATTAGCAACAAATTTTATTTATTCTTTTCTCTATACATAATAATTCTGTTTTTCAATTTTATTTTTATGATTATTTTTGTTAACTCCTGTTAAGTTTTGTTAACTTTGTAACTACAAACTTAATGCTTAACTAAGCATTTTAATAATGAATTTACAGAATTGTCAGTTTAAGCAGTTCTTATTTAGTAATGACTTTCACAAACGATCTCAAACTAAATGCTTTAAACACATTTGCCTTTTCCCTTAGACTTGTATTTCCATGGGTTTATATAATGTATACTATAACTATTGTAGATATCCATTCATTAATAATTCTGTGATTATCTGTTTACTATTATAATAGAAAGGTTGATAATTTTCCGTTATGTAAAACTTGATTGAATAGTCTTTAATTTTGCTCTATATATGGTGGAAATAAAACGTAAAAAATCTTCCATTAATTTATTTTATTTTGGATGTCTAAATATTTTGTTCCCGTTTAAATAAAATTTTGGTTTGTATGTAAAAATATCCATAAATAATCAGAACTTAAGCACGTACATTACGGCTGCAGCGAGTCAATTGAATGTCCCTAGGCATAATAGCAACACGCTTGGGCCGGATGGTGCACAAGCTGCTATCCTCGACCATTCCTAAAGAAGCTTCACAAAGCTCCATTAAAGCGCCAACAGTAGTAGATTGTAAACGTAAATTTGTTTTCAAATCGTGCGCAATTTCATGCGCTAAACGTTGCAAGGGTAATTTGCGGTAACGGTGAGGCTTTTTAACATCACCGGTAAAACGCACCGATTTACGGGAGGCTGTGGTGGCTAATTGCCCACGAGGGGTTTCACCACCAGTTGATTTATGAACAATATCCTTAGTATGAGCCATTTCTTTTAATTCATTATTTTTTTTTTCACTACTGTTCGTTTTAATATTTGGAATTAGAAAGAACATTTTGCCTCGAGCGGTTAACGCTTACAGGCCCTAAAGTGCGTTATAGTGTGGCGCACCTTTTACTAAAATTATCTTAAAATATTAGGAATATATGAATTTCCCTTTTCCTCTCTTGTTTGTTGTTGTTGTTGCCCGTATGGCTAGGACATCTTCCCAGGCATCCGTCTTGCACTTTTATGCCTTTTGGCCAGGCGGACCCTCTCCTAGTATTTAGCTATACAGGACTGGCAGGATCGTTCTTTGGTGGAGTTGGCTTATCCACTCGAAATCCCTGTGTTTCCTTAGGTGCTTATACTTGAGCACTCTGAGGAGCTGGCAGGATCGCCATGTATTAAAAAAACAAAAGGGAATTCAGACGTTTTTATTTTATCTTTATTTTCTGCTTAGTGCTCCGCAATTAGAGCTACTTAAGCCAAGCTTTTCAATAAGATGTCTGTGTTGATTTTTACAAATTGTTTGTCTTATATACTATTTGGTTAAAACAAAATATATGCTGATTGTTGCATTATTTTGCATTATTTTTAGTGTGAATATTAAATATACTAAAATATTATTAATAAATGCTGATCGTTGCATTATTCTGAATGTAAATATTAACTATATTAATAAATATATTAATTTTGGTAAAAATAAAATTTGTGCTGATCGTTACATTATTTTGCAATGTAATATGAGTCCATTGTTATTAAATGCAAGTGTGTCGGCAATTAAGACTGTTTATTACAGTACTTATGTGACGATCACACTAACCGATCAGTCACACTACAATACTAAAAAACCATAGTGTACACTAAAATAAACCAAAGTCCGCTTTAATACACTAAAAGGCACTAAAGTACACTAAATTACACTTAAATAAACTAATTAAATTAATATACACTAAATACACCAAGGTGCACTAAATTACACTAAGGTCCATTATAATACACGAAAATACACCAAAAATACACTAAAATACACCAAAGTCCATTAAATACTCTAAAATACACTAAAAGACACTAAAAGACACTAAAGTACACTAGAATACACTAAGTACACTAAAATACAAGAAAGTACACCAAAGTGCATTAATATACAATAAAGTACATAAAAATACACCAAAGTACACTAAAGTACACTAAAAGACACTAAAATACTCCGAGGAACACTAAAATACACTAAGGTCCACTAAAATACACTAAAGGGCAATAAAGTACACTAAAGTACACCAAAGTGCATTAAAATACGACTAAGTACCACAAAATACACCTAAGTTCACTAAAGTACACCAAAATACACTATACTACACTAAATTACACCGAGGTACAGTAAAATACACCAAGGTACACCAAAATACCCTATAGTACACTAAAGTACACTAAATAACGCGAAAATACACTAAAGTACACCAAAGTACACAAAAATACAATAAAGTACACCACAATAGAACAAAACACACTAAAGTACACTAAAATACACTAAGTACACTAAAATACAATAAAGGACGCTAAAGTACACCAAATTTCAAAAAAATACAATAACGTACATCAAAATACACCAAAGTACACCAAAGTACACTACAGTACACAAAAGTAAACTAAAATACACTAAAAGACACTAAAGTACACTAGAATACACTAAGTACACTAAAATACAATAAAGTACACCAAAGTGCATTAATATACAATAAAGTACATAAAAATACACCAAAGTACACTAAAGTACACTAAAAGACACTAAAGTACACTAAAGTACACTAAAATACATTAAGTACACTAAAATACAATAAAGTACACTAAAGTACACAAAAGTGCATTAAAATACAATAAAGTACACCGAAACACACCAAAGTACACTAAAATACACAAAAAGACACTAAAGTAGACTAAAATACACTAAAGTGCACTAAAAGACACTAAAGTACAATAAAATACACCGCGGTGCACTAAAATACACTAAAGTACCCTGACAGACACTAAAGTACTCTAAATTACATTTAAATAAACGAAAGTACACTAATATACACTAAAATACACCGAGGTACACTTAAATACACTAAGTACACTTAAATACACTAAAGTACTCTAAAATACACCAAAGTGCACCAAAATACAATAAAGTACACTAAAATACACTAAAGTACACTAAAATACACTATCGTACACTAAAATACACCAAAGTCCATTAATTGCACTAAAATACACTAAAAGACACCGGGGTGTACAAAAATTCACTAAGGTCCACTAAAATACACTAAAATACACTAAAAGACACTAAAGTACACTAAAATACATTAAGTACACTAAAATACAATAAAGTACACTAAAGTACACCAAAATGCATTAAAATACAATAAAGTACACCGAAATACACCAAAGTACACTAAAATACACCAAAAGACACTAAAGTAGACTAAAATACACTAAAGTGCACTAAAAGACACTAAAGTACAATAAAATACACCGCGGTGCACTAAAATACACTAAACTACCCTGACAGTCGCTAAAGTACTCTAAATTACACTTAAATAAACGAAAGTACACTAATATACACTAAAATACACCGAGCTACACTTAAATACACTAAGTACACTAAAATACACTAAAGTACTCTAAAATACACCAAAGTGCACCAAAATACAACAAAGTACACTAAAATACACTAAAGTACACTAAAATACACTATCGTACACTAAAATACACCAAAATCCATTAATTGCACTAAAATACACGAAAAGATCCTAAAGTACACTAAAAACAATAAAGTACACCAAAATGCATTAATATACAATAAAGTACATAAAAAAACACCAAAGTACACTAAAGTACACTAAAGGACACTAAAGTACACTAAAATACACTAAAGTACACTAAAATACCCCGAGGAACACTAGAATACACTAAGGTCCACTAAAATGCACTAAAGTAAACTAAAAAACCTTAGTGTACACTAAAATAAAGCGCTTTAATACACTAAAGTACACTTAATTACACTTAAATAAACTAAAGTAAACTAATATACACTAAAATACACCGAGGTGCACTAAAGTACACTAAGGTCCATTAAAATACACTAAAGACACTAAAGTACAATAAAATACACTAAAAGACAATAAAGTACACTAAAGTACTCCAAAGTGCATTAAAATACAACTAAGTACCACAAAATACACCTAAGTACACTAAAGTACACCAAAGTACACATACTACACTAAAATACACCGAGGTACACTAAAATATACCAAGGTACACCAAAATACACTATAGTACACTAAAGTACACTAAAATACGCGAAAATACACTAAAGTACACCAAAGTACACAAAAATACAATAAAGTACACCACAATAGAATAAACCACACTAATGTACACTAAAATACAATAAAGGACGCTAAAGTACACCAAATTTCAAAAAAATACAACAACGTACGTTAAAATACACCAAAGTACACTACAGTACACAAAAGTAAACTAAAATACACTAAAAGACACAAAAGTACACTAAAATACACTAAAGTACATTAAAGTACACCAAAGCTAATTAAATACACTAAACTACACTAAAATACACTAAAGTGAACCAAAATACACTAAAGTACACCAAAATACACCAAAGTACACAAAAATAGAATAAAACACACTAAAGTACACTAAAATATATTAAGTACACTAAAATAAAATAATGTACACTAAAGTACACCAAAGTGCAATAAAATACAATAACGTACATCAAAATACACCAAAGTACACCAAAATACACTATAGTACACTAAAATACACTAAAGTGCACTAAAATACACCAAAGTACACAAAAATAGAATAAAATACACTAACTTCCATTAAAATTCACTAAAGTACACTAAAAAACAATAAAGTACACTAAAAGACACCAAAGTCCGCTTAAATACACTAAAAGACACTGAAGTACACTAAGTTATACTTAAATAAACTAAAGTAAACCTATATACACTAAAATACACCGAGGGGCATTAAAGTACGCTAAGGTCCACTAAAATACAATAAAATACACCAAAGTACACTAAATTACACTTAAATAAATTAAAGTACAATAATATACACTAATATACACCGAGGTAAACTAAAATACACTAAGGTCCACTAAAATACACTAAAGTAAACTAAAATACACTAAAGTGCACTAAAAGACACTAAAGTACAATAAAATACACCGCGGTGCACTAAAATATACTAAGGTCCACTAAAATGCACTAAAGTACACTAAAATACACCAAAGTACACTAAATTACACTTAAATAAACTAAAGTACACTAATATACTCTAGAATACACCGAGGTGCACTAAAATACACTTAGTACCCTAAAATACACTAAAGTATTCTAAAATACACCAAGGTACACCAAAATACACCAAAGTACACGAAAATACAATAACGTACACCAAAATACACCAAAGTACACCACAGTACACCAAAGTACACTAAAAGACACTTAAATACAATAAAGTACACTAAAATAAACTAAAGTACACTAAAAAACACTAACGTACACTAAAATACATTAAAGTCCATTAATTGCACTAAAATACACTAAAAGACACTAAAGTACACTAAAAGACAATAAAGTACACCAAAGTGCATTAAAATACAATAAAGTACCACAAAATACACTCAAGTGCATCAAAGTACACTAAAATACACCAAAGTTCGCTTAAATACCCTAAAATACACTAAAAGACACTAATGTACAATAAAATACACTAAAAGACAATAAAGTACACTAAAATACACCGCATAACACTAAAATACACTAAGGTCCACTAAAATGCACTAAAGTATACTAAAAAACCATAAAATACACTAAAAACCATCGAGTACACTAAAATAAACCAAAGTCCGCTTTAATACACTAAAAGATACTAAAGTACAATAAATTACACTTAAATAAACTAAAGTACACTAATATACACTAAAATACACCGAGGTGCACTAAAATACAGTAAGGTCCATTAAAATACAATAAAATACACCAAAAAAACACTAAATTATACTTAAATATATTTTTAAGTAAAATAATATACACTAAAATATGCCGAGGTACACTAAAATACCGAGGTGCATTAATATTCAATAAAGTACACCAAAGTACACAAAAATACAATAAAGTACACCATAATAGAATAAACCACACTAATGTACACTAAAATACAATAAAGGACGCTAAAGTACACCAAATTTCAAAAAAATACAACAACGTACGTTAAAATACACCAAAGTACACTAAAGT